>JAMKPZ010000091.1:0-115012 GCA_024699675.1 Amphibolis antarctica
ATTTCACTAATATGTGGTTATGACTCATGAATCAAAAGTTTGAAGTGATATGCTTGAATTTCAGGTGAACCAGGTGGCGAAACAGTAAATTGAGCATACGGAACTAAATAAATTTAAATGCTTACCGTTGTTGGATAGTGTGATACGATGCTGATATCTACTGCATCAATGAGCCACTGCCTTCTGACGTTGCCCTCTGCACGACCAACTACATTGGCAACTTCAACAAGAGCACTCCATGTACCTGCAGCCATGTGGGGAAATTTTTAGATACAAGCATAACAGAAGAATAATATAATTTGACATTTATATTTGTCTGCATTAAGTCGAGAAAAAAATTAAAAAATTGTGCAAGTGGATCATTGCAGGTCTAGAAGGATTATTTCTAATACAAAATAAAATGCTGTACCAGAAAAAATATAAAAGAAATAAAACTAACCCTCTGAACTAGAATTCAATATTATCGATTTAAGCTTCCCTATCTCGGCAATAGGAATATTCTCTACCCCGACTAGTCTTGCCATTGCCAATATTTTTCTTACATCGTGTAGATAAGTTTTACTTGGTAGATGTCCATGTAAAAGATGATAAACATGAAAAAAAAAAAAGATGCTAACACAAAAAATAGTAAAATGCATCTAAATAGAAAATAGCACAACATTTTTCCTTGTTTTTACACAACATCCCAAATATTTCCAACATATTTTCCACATATGGAATACAACTCCAAGACAAAAAGAAATCCAATTGAAAATCATGTAAAATAACGAAAAATGACTGAAAAAATGAAAAAAATCAAATAAAAGCAAACCTAAGGATGCACGGCGAAGGACGACACTGAGGGGAACGTAGAGAGGAGGACGCACGGGGAGCACAGAGAAGGTTTCGACGGAAAAGAGGGCTTTTGCCGGGGGGAGGAGGAGGGTTTTCACAACATTGCATTTTGTACTGGGAGAAGGTGAAACCAACTTGCAGGTTGCATTTTTCAACAACGCATCATATTCCAACTGTATAGCATTTTTCCAATGTTTGTCTTGCAATGCTTCACAGTCAGAGAAAGGAAGAGAACGTGAACCTTCAACTTGAAGTGCATATTTTGGATTGGATTTAAAGATACCACGAGATGCTTGTTGGGCCATTTCCCCATCTACAACCTTTTTTTACTGCTTAGGCCCAACCCATTTAACTCTCACGTGTGTGGTTTATTTCAAGGAAAATAAACCGACCTTGGTTAAAACAGGAAATTTGCGTCGGAGAGAGAAAGCGGGCGAAATCCGTCTGCGAGGGTTTCTCACGTGGGCATGCGAAAGGGGCAAAAGTGAGGGCTTCGGTTCCGCATGTGGAGCTTTCGACGACCGACGACCTGCGCGTAGTTAGCCTGCACTGGGAGTGACAAAGTCGTTGCCGAGTTCGTCTTCACTCACCGACGGCCGACGGAGGTTGCGGAGCTCTTGGGTTCATGCGCGCAACCTCTCGACAGAGATCGCGGTGTCCGACGTCCTTCGCTTGGCAAACGTGGGTGAAGCTGACCTTCCGCACAGTGGTTCGTCCACCCCTTCCGCACAGTGGTTCGTCCACCCGTCAACACAGTGGTTCGTCCACCCGTCAGCACAATGGTTCCTCTAGCCGACAGTTCAGTGGTTCCTCCAGCCGACAGTTCAGTGGTTCCTCCGGCCAACAGTTCAGTGGTTCCTCCGGCCGACAGTTCAATGGTCTGCCGAATACACCTTTTGGGAGTTGATCTTACAATCGGCAATAATCAGTGGGTCAATGATTTCAACAGTGATTAATCAAGGTTTGCATTGTGATGTTTTTTTTCTCTATTGATGTTTGGATGATATAGATGTATGTCTTGAGCTTGTTGTTGATCTGATCAGAACTCTATAATTGCTTTTGAGATTAGTGCCGGTTGGATTTGGTTGGACCGTGGTTTTTTAACTCCTCACTCTGAGGAGGTTTTCCACGTTAAATACTGTGTGCCTTGTGTGTTGTTTTGTGGTTTGCTTGTTTTCAATATTTAGGTCACTTTTCCCAACAAGTGGCGCCCACCGTAGGGCAAGACCTAATTTGTTATAGTTTGAAAGCAAGAATAGAAGCAAACACTAGTAGAATGATCTCTCTAAATGGAACCAACTATCAAGCTTGGAAAGGGAAGATGGAAGATCTTCTCTATGTAAAGGAATATTATAAGCTTGTTTTTAATACAGAAAAACCAGATGACAAGACAAATGAACAGTGGAAGATTTTACACCGTCAGGCTTGTGACTTTATACGACAGTGGGTAAATGATAATGTGTTGAATCATATTTGTGATGAAACAAATGCAGGATCCCTTTGGAGTAAGTTGGAAGAACTGTATGCTCGGAAAGAAGACACTAATAAAATGTTTCTCATTAAACAGTTGATGCATTTGAGATACAGAGATGGAACACCTGTGGCAGATCATGTGAACACATTCTAAGGAATCATCAACCAGTTATCATCGATGGGCATCGTTTTCGATGATAAGGTGTGAGCACTATTGCTTTTAGGTTCTCAACTTGATTCTTAGGAGACTTTGAAAGTTACTTTGTGTAATTTTGCTCCAAATGGAAATGTCACTTGGGATTATGTTAAAATCAAAGTGATGAATGAAGAGTCTAGGAGAATTGCAGATGGTTCCTCCTCACACTCTGAAGTGTTAGTTGCAGAATCGAGAAAGAGAAGTAAAAGCAGAGGTCCAAGAGGTTCAGAAAAGGGCAAAAGCAAATCTAGGAGTAAGTTTTCAGATGTAGAGTGCTACTATTACCATGAGAAGGGTCACATTCATAGCAAAATTGCTTGGTGGAGAAAAAGGACAACAAAAAGAAGAAGAAACTTCCACAACAAGGAAACGAAAGTGATAGTGAAGGCATTGCTACTGCTGTTGAAGAATTGCTTGTGGTCATAGATGAAGCCATTAGTCTACTTGGTGGAGATGAGGCAGCTTGGGTGCTTGATAGCGGTGTTACAATTCATGCTACATCTCATAAGGAACTTTTCACATCCTATGTTGCAGATGACTTTGGGATTATGAAGATGGAAAGCAACAACAATGCCAAGATTGTTGGAAAAGGGGATGTGCATTTGACAACTGCAGGTGGCACGGAGCTGGCTCTCAAATCTGTCAGACATGTTGAGTCCTTGAGACTCAACATCATTTTAGTTGGATATCTTGATGAGGACTACACTAGTAGCTTTGGAAATGGCAAATTCAAGCTCACTAGAGGAAACATGATTGCGGCCAAAGGTGAAAAGGTATCTCGTCTTTATTATGTTCATGCTAAACTTTCTGGTACTGTTGTGAATGTTTTAGAAAGTGAAGATCTAGCTAAAGGATGTACATTGGCACAAAAGGCTTAGCCACATGAGCGAGAAGAGAATGTCAAAGATTTTGAAGGGAAAGTTTTTGCCAGAGCTAAAGGATGTACATTTGAAACATTGTACACACTGTTTGGCAGGAAAGCAGCACAGTGTCACTTTCAAGAGTCAGACTTCTTCAAGGAAATCAGAATTGCTAGAGTTGATCCATTCTGATGTGTGTGGGCCAATGAAGGTAATGACACATGGTAGAGCAAGGTACTTTGTCACATTTATTGATGACTCCTCTAGAAAGATCTAGGCTTACCTCTTCAAATCTAAGGATCAGGTCCTTGAAACATTCAAGAATTTTCAGGTGTTAGCTGAAAGGCAAACAGGCAGGAAACTGAAATGCATCTGCAGTGATAATGGAAGAGAATATTGTGGTCCCTTTGATACTTATTGCAGGGAACAGGGAATTCAGCACCAAAAGACTCCTCCAAAGACACCACAGTTGAATGGAGTTACTGAAAGGTTCAACCGGACAATAGTGGAAAAGATGAGATGCTTGCTTTCTCAAGCAAAGCTACCCAGATCCTTTTAGGGTGAGGCTCTAATAACCACTATTTATCTTATTAATCTTTCACACTATCACATTTTGCAAAGGGATGTCTCAAATAAAGTTTGGTATGGTAAAGATGTCTCCTATGAGCATCTGAGAGTATTTGGATGCAAAGCTTTAGTACATGTTCCACAAGATGAGAGAACCAAGCTTGATATGAAGACAAGACAGTGTATTTTCCTCGGCTATGGACAGGATGAGTTTGGCTACAAACTATATGATCCTATAGCTAAAAATGTAATCAGGAGCTGTGATGTAGTATTTGTTGAAAAGCAAACAGTTGAAAACATTGACAGAGTGCAGACTGATGCATCTCTAAAGGATAGAGATTTGATTCAAGTAAACCTCATTCCAGTTCCAACTCAACAGGGTGTTGTAGTTGATGAAGATGGTACAGACACAGGTGTAGAGGAACCTCCCCAGATACAGAATGAAGATACAGCAAATCATGATTAAGAAGAACCACCTGTGTTAGGAGATCCACGAGAAAACCCACTCAGAAGGTCAACAAGAGACAGATTCCCCTCTACCAGGTATCCTTCAGATGAGTTCGTGGTGCTATTATTTGATGAGGCAGTACCTGAGTGTAATGCAAAAGTAGTGGAAGGGAATGATGCTAAGGAGTGGATGGATGTCATGCAAGATGAGATGAGTTCCTTGCATGACAGTCAAACGTATGAATTGGTGAAGCTACCTGAAGGTATGAAAGCACTCAAGAATAAATGGGTTTACAGAATCAAAGAACAGGAGCACAGTTCACATCCAACCTACAAAGCCAGACTAGTTGTAAAGGGCTTCACTCAAAGGCGGGGAATTGATTTTGATGAAATTTTCTCACCTGTAGTGAAGATGACCTCTATTAGGGCAATCCTTGCCATAGCAACTAGTAGAGATTTGGAGATTGAGCAAATGGATATGAAGATCGCCTTCCTTCATGGGGAATTGGAGGAAGAGATCTATATGGAGCAACCAAAGGGGTTCGTTGACCAAGAAAAAGAAAACATGATATGCAGGTTAAAGAAAAGCTTCTATGGCTTGAAACAAGCCCCTAGATAATGGTATTTGAAATTCGATTCTGTTATGGAGGAGCACAGCTACAGGAAGTGTAGTACCGACCATTGTGTTTTTGTTAAATCTTTTTCTCCTGAAGATTTTATTGTTTTGTTGCTCTATGTAGATGATATTCTGATTATAGGCAAGAATAAATCAAAGATTGCAGAATTGAAGAATATCTTGCATAGGTCCTTTGCAATGAAAGACATGGGACTGACTAAGAAAATCCTTGGAATTGAAATTACCAGAGACAGAAATTCCAGAAAATTGTTCTTGTCACAAGAGAAGTACATTGAAAATGTAATTCAAAAATTTGGTATGAATGATGCTAAACCTGTGAGTACCCCTCTAGCAGCTCGATTTAGATTGAGCAAAAAGCAATCACCCTCTTCAGATGAGAAGAAGAAGGAAATGGAGAAAATTCCTTATGCCTCAGTTGTAGGGAGTTTGATGTATGTCATGGTCTGCACCAGACCAGATATTGCTTATGTTGTTAGCACTATGAGCAGATTCTTGGCAAATCCAAGAGAACGGCATTGGGAAGCAATTAAATGGATTCTGAGGTATCTTTGTGGCACTTCAGGAATGAAGATCTGTTTTGGTGACAATGAACCAACTCTTGTTGGTTTTATTGACTCAGATATGGCAGGTGAGGTAGACAACTCAAAGTTTACGTCTGGTTATTTATTTACCTATGCAGGGGGAGCTGTCTCTTGGCAGTCTAGACTTCAAATGTGCATAACCCTATCTACTACAGAGGCAGAGTTTATAGCAGCCACTGAAGCTTGCAAGGAGCTGCTATCGTTGAAGAGATTATTTCAAAAAATTGGAGTGTGGCAAGATGAGTTTGTTTTGTTTGGTGAGAGTCAAAGTGCAATTCACTTGAGCAAGAATTTGTCCTTTCACTCCAGGTCCAAGCATATTCGTACCAGATATCATTGGATACGAGATGTGATCAAATCCAAAGAGATGGTGTTCAAGAAGATTCATACAATAGACATTGGAGTTGATATGTTTACCAAACTTGTAACTAGGGATAAGCTGAGCATTTGTGCTCAGATCGTTGGTCTTAAAGATTAGTTTGGTAGATGGTTGGAGGGGGAGATTGTTGGGCCGTCCCCCCATCTACAACCTTTTTTACTGCTTAGGCCCAACCCATTTAACTCTCACATGTGTAGTTTATTTCAAGGAAAATAAACCAACCTTGGTTAAAACAAGAAATTTGCGTCAGAGAGAGAAAGGGGGCGAAATCCGTCTGCGAGGGTTTCTCATGCGGGCGTGCGAAAGGGGCGAAAGCGAGGGCTTCGGTTCTGCATGTGGAGCTTCCAGCGACCGACAACTTGTGTGCAGTCAGCCTGCGCTAGGAGTGACAGAGTCATCGTCGGGTTCATCTTCACTCACCGACAGCGGACGAAGGTTGCAGAGCTCCTGGGTTCGGGCGCGCGACCTCTCGACAGAGATCGCGGTGTCTGGCGTCCTTCACTTGGCAGACTTGCGTGAAGCTCCGCACAATGGTTCGTCCACCCATCAGCACAGTGGTTCGTCCACCCATCAGCACAGTGGTTCCTCCAGCTGACAGTTCAGTGGTTCCTTCGGTCGGCAGTTCAATGGTCCGTTGAATACACTTACAGTCGGTAGTAATCAGTGGGTCAGTGATTTCAACAGTGATTAATCAAGGTTTGCATTGTGATGTTTTTTTTCTCCATTAATGTTTGGATGATATAGATGTATGTCTTGAGCTTGTTGTTGATCTAATCAGAACTCTGTAACTGCTTTTGAGATTAGTGCCAGTTGGATTTGGTTGGACCATGGTTTTTTATCTCCTCACTTTGAGGAGGTTTTCCACGTTAAATACTGTGTGCCTTGTGTGTTATTTTGTGATTTGCTTGTTTTCAATATTTAGGTCACTTTTCCCAACAATGCTCTTGTAACAGGTCTGCATTCTATTTCATTAATAACAATATCTAAATTCATAGGTAAAGAGTCAGTAGAAGACGAGACTAGTGAAACAAATAGAACAATCCTGATAATTAGAAACTATTGTCGGTTCAGAAGTACTTGTATTATCAACAGACCTATAAAGAAAAATAACTATAACTATTGGAGTGTCAGACATTTGACATTGATCAATCTTAAACTTCGAATGTTTTTCATGTAATTGAGCATTCAATGAAAAATCATATTCATTAAAGATCACGTCTCAAGAGATAAGCATACGTTGATGCTAAAGTGAATAGCAAGTATATCCTTTCTGAGTTGCAGGATATCCAAGAAAAATACAAGGTGTTGTTTTGTATTCAAATTTATGAGTATGATAAGGCCAAAGATTCGAATAGCAACGACACCCAAATACCTTCAATGCACTGTAATCTGATTTTATACGAAACGAACACTACAATAGACATAGATTTTTAAGAGAGCTCACAAGGCATCCTATTAATCAGAAAAATTGCATTTCTAAAAGCTTATGGCCAGAAATCATGACGAAGATTAGCATGAGACATTAATGTGAGACATGTCCACAATATGACGGTGCTTTCTTTCTACTAATATGTTTTGTTCATGTGTACATGGACAAGTAAATCGATGTTGAATACCATTTGTTTCAAGGAAATGTCTAAAAGCCACATATTCACCATCATTATCACTCTGCAGAACTTTAATAACTTTGTTCAACTGTTTTTCCACCTGTATTTTAAAAGCAACAAATACTTGTAATGCTTCAGATTTACACGCCAAAGGAAATAGCTATGTATATTTTGAATTTGCATCAACAAAATTTATATAATATCTAAACCCCTCTTTAGACGGAATGGGACTAGGTCCCCATAAATCTAAGTATACTAGAGCCAACGTTTCAATCACAACAGTGGTACTATTTTCAAAAGGAAGTTTATGAATTTCGCCATAACAACAGGCATTACAGAAACTAAGTTTATTAATATTCACAGGTAAAGAATTTTTATTAACTATCATACTCGTCTTCTGAAAGTGAGTGTGTCCCAGACAAGAGTGCCACATGTCCAATGGTGCATGGATAGCCACCAACGCTTGAATATTCTGTTGTTGTTTTATCTGGCATAGGCTCGGAAGCTGATACAAGGATCAATTAGCCCACCCTCAACGAATTGGAAGGCTCGTGCGATGCTCCTTAATTGAAAAACCAGAATGATCAAATTCCACATTCAGTGGATTATCATTACAGAATCGATATATGGATAATAGATTTTTTTTAATTTCTAGAACAACAAGAACATCATGTAACTTAGCATTACCAGTATCAATTGTAATACTCCCAGCACTAGTGTGAGTTATTGGAAGAACATTACCATTACCCACCATCAATGAGTCATTGCCAGTATAGGGAGCACTTAGACAAATTTCTAGAATCATTTGTAACATGATGAGTTACCCTTGAATCTAGGTACCAAAGCATATTTTCATTCATTGTGTCACCTCTATATGCATAGTTAACATTAGGAAAAGTCTTGGTAGGAGCAAAATTCTGCATATCCAGTCTTGTAAAGCAATTAATTGTTGTATGTCTTGTTTTGGAACAAATCTGACAATGTACTTTTCCAGAATTATTGTTAATCTGTCCACTATTTCTTCCTCCAGTAAAATGATTCCTTCCTCTACCACCACAAGTAGTAGAATTAGGAGTAGTAGTAGCAAGATTAGCTTGTATAGCAGATTGAATAGTAGAATTATTTTGAAATCTATTAACACACAATTCATAATTCATTAGCATGCTATGTAAATCAGATAAATTGATGAAAGAAAATTGTGTTGTAACACTTGTTACTAACGCTTCGTATACAGATCTCAATCCTCCAAGAATATACAAATCTATTTCTTCATCAATTTAACGACGAACCTAAAATCGCCAAGCCATTAGCCAAAGAGGACACATGAGTGATATAGTTACTCATACACATATTACATTTCTTTAATGTCTACAGTTCAAACTTAATCTATAGTAACCGAGCTTGGGAGCGAGAAGCATACAGACGCTCCAAGCTTTTCCAAACTCCAACAGATATAAATTGTATTGCCACTTGTGACAGAACAATAGGTGACAACGACAAGAATAGCTAGCTCATAAGGAGTTGATTTTTTCTTATCCAAGCGACAACAATGGGACCACTCAGATCACCCGCAAGACGAGTACAACTTCCATCAACATAACCAAATAAATCATATCTTTTTAGCAAAGCCAGAAAAGATGCTCTCCAAATCACATAATTGTGCCGATCTAGCTTAATAGAAATAAGATTCGAGATATTCAAAGGATTTGGCATGGAAACACCTGACAATGCAGAAATCAAATATTGTGATGTATCCGAATCTGTAAGCATTTTTATTAGAGCAAGAATCAGTGTTGAAGATGGACTTCAAAACCTCTGATACCAACTTTGAATTCACAGTCAAGAATTAGGTAGAAGCACAAGAATTGAAAAAATGATAAAGGATCTTTCTTATTGAATTATTTCAAAAGATTACAAAGATATTTATAAGTACCTAAAATAGTTACAACAAATTATTCTGACAATGTATACATTATAACCATAATTGAACATAACATTACAATTATTCTAACAGGTTGGTATAACTTGTTATAATATCACGTAAAAATATATTTTTTTTAAAATTGATAATTTTAAAAAATTCTTTCGTAATATAGTTTAAATTTACTACATCTTTACACGACTATATATTCCAACACTCATTAGCATTGGCTTTCTTTTTTTTCTTTTTTTTTCCTTTTCCTATTCATCTCAATGACACGTGCATGTGTATCACAGGCATTCATACATTTGCGTACACAGCCCAGACCCTTATTTAAAAGTCAGTCTCCTTATTTTAAATGCTGTTGATCGATAAACTCGAAAAAAATGAACAGAATTTGTTATCGTAAAAATATAAATAATAATCAACACCGATAATTTTTTACAAAAGAATCTTTTCTCAACACGTGACTAGGAGTTGGACACTTGGACACTCAACAACCATGCGGAATTTGTTGACGCATCCGACGAACGACGAGACAAAAACTCACCAAACGCAGAGCATAAATAAATCCAATCGTAACATTATAACTATTGAAATAATAGTTAAGTAGTTATAAAAAATTTATAAAATCTTAAAGTCTCATATTAGATATAGATCTATTGTAAATTCACATTTGTATCCTAATGTAGACACTTACATTTATATTTTTCTGAAATTACAATTGAAAAAGAAACATGTTTGACAGATTATAAGTAGTAAAATCAAACAAAAAATAAGTCAAAGAATGCAAAAGAATTCGACGAAAAGACGTAAATGAAGGCAATAGAACAGTAGGGAACTTCGTTGACTTATCTATCCGCAAAGTTTTAATGTCATCATTCATTGGACATGTCATTGGGGACGTTAAAGTTAAATAAAGTTAAAGTTAAGGTTAATTTAACGAATATAATTAAATCTACGTAGTAATTACGATGGTAAAAATTTATACAATAATATATAATGATATTATAAGTCATTTTAAGAATTAATTGGAATTGATGATATAAATTATAAGATATAAATTACAAAAAAACAATTCTATAAAAAAAAATACGATTAATAATGTTGTTGAATATATATTAATATTCACCCAAAGATTACGAGTTTTATTTATTCAACCGTAAGGTTTTTAAACAATACCGAAAACAAAAGAACACCGAAATAAACAAATATCGATTATCGATCTCAGCCATTAATTTTAGAATTAAAAAAACGACGGATTAAGCCGAAACTTTCACGTAACAGATTACGTACATTATAAATTAACTAATTGCATAAACATATTTTAAAAATTAAAATTTTAAATTGAAAAATAAATATTATTAAAAAAATTGGTTCCATGGAAAAGTTTCTCGATGACATCATCCGACGCGCTTTCCAATTTTCAATATTCAGGAAGGAATACGGTTTTGTTACACATTTTTCTTTGATAATGTTGATTTTTTTACGTTTCTCGGAATTCGAATTTAGTAGAAAAATTTAAAAAAATTATCCATTAGCCATAACGCTGTCACTTCGATTTTACTTTTCAAAATTTGCTGGGACAACACAACATTAATCTTCTGAAATCCAAATGAGAGACGTTCATGCATCTGACGTCGACATTTAGACGAACATTTTCAAGAATGAAAATAACTGACTCCCCCCCCCTTTGATTTATAGTTTATCTTACCTTAAAATTCCACGTTATCTAAGTCATCATTTGTTTTAACTTTTTTTTAATTCTATTTACTGCATAACACGGTTGTATAATAATTATCATCAAACAAAGTGTAACTCAAAATTTTAAAATGCATCGTACATTATAGTATTATTACTTCTACCATGTCCGAAGAGTCCGTTTGTACAATTAAAAAATTATTTTTTATAAAATTTAATAAATTTTAAAAATAATTTTTAAGGTAAATATGGAAAATAAATTTTTTTTAACATAAACATTATTAAATATTATATAATGAATAAACTACATAATGTTATACAATTCAAATGTATCGATCCATTTATAAAATACTTCAATCATAATTTTTTTTGAGAGAAATATATTTTTATATACTTTAATTAAAATTTTCAATACAAAAATTATAATTTAACAAATAATGCATTATGTACATTGAAAAATAAATAATTATAGATGCATGATGTACTTATTTGAAAATAATATACTTATTTAATAAATAATAGTAATTAATAACTTATATTAAAAATGATATCAAAAAAGTGTCCAAGTTTGATTGATGAAAGTTGAGAGATTAAGTGTAATATGTGCATAGGAGAAAGAGATGAGGGGTTGGGGGAAAAAATTTCAGTGTTTGACATTTAAAAATTGTTTTCACATAAATGTAAAAATCTATTGTAAATAGGAAAAATATTTTCTCATTTTTCGAATGCACAAATGTTAAAAAAATTGAAAATTTTTTTCCCAATTTTATAGAAAAGTTGTTTTTAAAGTAACACTCATTTTTCACCTTCTACCTTTTGTGTAAAATCTCGTCTCTACGAGGAATAAATGTTTTATGATTCTGGTAAGGTTAGGAGAAAAAGACTTATCAATATATATAAGAATTTGTAAGGTCAAAAAATACACGTTCACAGTAAACTATGCCTATGTGTTTTTTTAAAATTTAAAAAAAAATTAATGACTAAGTTATTTGTTTTGCTTTCCCTAAATTTTTTTGTTAATTGTTCTCATCTTTACAATTTCTTCTTTTATCTAGAGAGGTTTGTGTTTACCGGAAATTAATAAAAAGAGAAATTTAAAATTTATTTTATTATTAAAATATTAAAAATTAAATATAAAATTTTTTAAATTTTTCTAAAGTATACGAATTGTCCCATAAAATTTTTTATTTCTAGACTTTTAACATTTCAATAATAAAAAAAATTTAAAATTTTTATTTTTATTGATTCATAAGAAACACAAACTCTCATTAGATATCTTTGTTTAAATATTTGTTACCATATAACACAATTTTTTATTTTATATTGTAACTATATATAGTAATACTTATTAAATATCTTTAATATTTTATATAAAAAAATTATATAAAAAATCTATACCATAAATCTTATACTTTTTAAAAATAGTAAACTCTACCCTACCTGACTTCATCTCTCTAATAAATACTACATTAAACTTGATGAATGCGACTGCTGACTTTTACCTGTGCCATATCAGTCTTTTAATTTTCAAAAAAAGAATTATTGATTGGTGAGTGGTTCGTATTCTCTCTCTATCTCCAGTTCCAACGATAGTTTACTGGTTATTATTATTATATATATCTATTTCCTATAATAATGTAGTGTAACGTTTATTAAATAATTGTAATATTTTATATTAAAAAATATATTAAAATATTTATAACGTATATTATATAATTTTTTTTAAAAAAAAATACCATCTTACATAAGATGTATTTGTTTGAAAATTAAAATTAAATAATATATTAATATGAGATTTACATTTTAAAAAAAATTATATAATTTATAATATAAATATTTTAATATATTTTTTATAAAATATTAAAATTATTTAATAAATTTTATTATAAATTATTAAGATGTACGATGAAAAAAAATATACAATAAAAAATTTATAAATAAATGATGCCTTTAACTTTACTTCATAAACAAATATATCCATGGTTTGGCGATTAGCGGGCGACGCGAGAGACCAACCCAACCGTACGATTCCGACGTGGAGTAAAATTCGAAACGGTGTGTTTTCTTTTTCGTTGGGAAACAGGATAGTTTCATTCAATGAATATTTGAGCGATAAATATTATATTACTGTTAATAATTAAAAAAATCCAAAATTTACCAAGACAAAGGACAAAGGTACCGAGAGAAGAAAAAAAAATGCGAAACATGAGGTCCAATTGCTGAGGTCACGAAGGAGACGGATGTGGTGAGTGCTGAGCGAGACGCAACCCAAATCCCATCTTCATTCTTCAGATCCCATCATCGTCCCATCGCCGCCTTCCGTCAACCACCCACCCTACGGCCCAGTCCGATCAGCGGCCGCCGGTGACGCACAAGCTGTGTGGTTCTCCGACCACGGCCGGAGGTTGTTTGGTATTTGCAGGATATGGGGGAGAGGGAGGTGGACGGGGAGAACAGAGAACAGAGCGGAGGTGGCGGTCATCGTGAGGACCGGGAAGAGAGAACGGAAGAAGCGAAAGGGAAGAACTTGGAGCAGGTGGTGACGAATAGCGAAGAGGATAGAACATCCCAACGGCGAAGTCAAGGCAGAGTGGTCGTGGAATCTGCTTCGGCCGGACCGACGGTGGTCTCCAAGAAGCTGCAGACGCATGCTCCCGTCACTCCGATCCAGGTCTTCCCCGCCACCGCCGCCCGGCCTCCGGATCCCTCCGCCTTCCAACCTCGCCAGGTAAGTCGTATTGATAAGGACGGTGAGTGGTATTGCCGGGCTCGCGGCCGGTGTGAAGAAGCTGGTCACGTTTTTGTTCAGGTGGCGTACCCGCAGTCATCACCCGCCAGCTTGAACTCGAGAAGACACAGCAACCGCATCTCCCTGTTTCTTTTCCTCTTCCACCTCGTCGCCGTGGGCGCCGCCGTGGGCTTCTTCTCCTTCAAGGCCGTGCAGGTCATCGTGGGGGACATGGGCGTTGCCAAACAACGCAAGGAAAGAAGGCATCTGGCATTCTGGCTCCCGCCCATCGAAGGGACCGTCGTGCTCGCCATTTGCCTCGCCTTCGCATGGCAAAAGGCGCTCCGAACGTGGCCAGGAATCGTCGTGGCTTTCATCCTCTGGTTTTGCTTCGCCTCCACCATGGCCGCGGGCATCGTCCTCCTCTGCTTTTCCACTCACTCCACCGCCGCCCTGGGAGTGGCCCTCGTATGCTTCTCCATCGGTGCCGGCCTCTACGCTTGCTGGGTC
The DNA here is from genome assembly GCA_024699675.1 of Amphibolis antarctica. Lineage (NCBI taxonomy): Eukaryota > Viridiplantae > Streptophyta > Magnoliopsida > Alismatales > Cymodoceaceae > Amphibolis > Amphibolis antarctica. The sequence goes on from JAMKPZ010000091.1 coordinate 14,442, forward strand.
AGTCGCAGGACGGAGTTCGCGGCCAGGGTCGTGAGCAAATCGCTGCTGCCGACGTCGCGATTCCCCAACCTCAACCACCCCACCTACATCATGCTGGGGGTGGGGTTCGTCTGGATATCCGTGTGGTGCTTCGCGATGATCGGAGCTCTGAACTTCTACTACCCGCCCTTGACAATCCTGGGAATGGTATTGAGCTTGATGTGGACGGCGGAGGTGATGAGGAACGTGGCCAACCTGACGGTGAGCAGAGTCATCTCCCTGTACTACCTCCGGGGGATGCAATCCGACACCCAATTCTGCTTCCAGAGAGTGGTGACGAAGAACCTCGGCAGCGCCTGCCTGGGCTCGCTGTTCGTGCCGGCGATCGAGGCTTGCCGGATCATAGCCCGCGGGCTGAATCTGCTCGAAGGGGAGGACGAGTTCATGTTCTCGTGCGCGCACTGCTGCCTCCGTGTGATGGAGGCCGTCTTCCGCTACGGCAACAGCTGGGCCTTCGTCCATGTAAGTCGATTAGCTTTCCCTTCTAGCTTGGGAACGTGGTAGATACATGTGGCTTCCATGGCAGATCGCCGCTTACGGGAGGGGATTCGTGGCCGCGTCGCAGAGCACGTGGGGGCTGTTCGAGAAGGAGGGCATGGAGCCGCTGGTGGACTCCGACATCACCAGCTCCGTATGCTTCCTGTCCGGCGTATCCAGCGGTTCCGTATGCACCATCTTCGCCGCCTCATGGACCTTCGCCAGCCACAAGGGCTTCACCGCCACCGTTTCGCTCCTCGCCTTCTTCGTCGGATACCTCATGGTACGCGTCTTTCTCCCCAAATCGAACACGCATGCATCATCCCCACCCCGTCGCCTTCAGATGAATGAGACCGTCGTTGCGCGCAGACGAGGATCGGAATGGCGCTGCCGCACGCGTGCGTGGAATGTTACTACGTCTGCTACGCCGAGAATCCCGGCATACGGATATTCGACTCCACGATTCCGGACCGGATTGCCTACGTCAACTCCGGCCGAGAAGCCATCGCTCCCACGCCGCGCTTCCCTCGTCGCTTCGCCCCCAGAGCGTAAGTCCACAGGGCAAGGTGGATCGAGAAGACGGGAGAGAGGGCGGTGACCGGCGAGACGGCGGCGGCGGCGGCGGCGGACGCCGACAGCGACAGCGAAGCAGTATTGGCCCTGCAGTCGGTGGATTGCTGGCGTGGCACCTTCGTAAGCGTCCACCGAAATGAAATCTTGGGCCCGCCGCCTCACTACCCCACCATACGTAATCGGTGTCGTGCGTGAATGTGACGCCGGCCACCATACGAGCATTTGACCGCAAACGTGGGTCTCCAGCGGGGGTGTGGCTCCCGCACGACTGTGCCGGTTGGCGTCGTCCCGGCGGCTGGTGCCCCATGACCTAAAAGCTGGCCGAACGTCCATCAGAGCAAGTTGCCAACTTGGACGTTACGCGCTCTGTTTGGTTTAGCCCTTTTTTTTTTGACCCAAAATGTAAACTTCGTATAGAATATGGACTGATAAAATTAGAGACTTTTTTGTTTGGATATCCTTGTAAATGTTGCAAATAATTTGTATATCCTTTAAAGATATTATTTCTCTTAAATATACTCAAAATTTGAATAAACCATAACTTCCTTTTTTTATCTAATTAGTAGACTATTGGTCAAAAAGAAAATGTCCAGTGCGAAAATGTCGAAGATATATAATCTTACGTCGAAAAAATTGTTGATGAGTCTTGAATCCATAAATAATATAAATAACCTTCATTTCATTAATTAATTTATTTTGATGAAATGATTTTACAAAGATACGAAGCTTTGAAGTTTTTGTAACTTTATATAATTTCAGTTAGTTATACTTTTGTAATTTTAAATTTAAATTATATAAATTTTTTAAAACTTTTAAAATCAACTTTAATATCATTATTATTACATAAATTCTAATATATAAAGTTTTATCACTTAAATTATTATACAATTTTAACTTAATCCACGAAACTAACTCTTACAACTTTCTAAAATATGTCACTTATTAGGTGACATTAGTAAAGGGCGTAATTAATTTTCACAGATTCCAAGTTAGGTTGGGTGATGACTATTGACTGATACAACGTGAATAATGCCCGATCCAGGACGGCAAATCATACCAATGCATTGACTGATGAATGGAGTGATTGATTCCGCGAAGAGAGAGACAGCTTCCTTTTTATACCAGCTAAGTGCATATATATATTTGCCATAAAATATATATACTAGCATGAGGAAGTCGAACAGAGGGCGAAGCCTGCTCCTTGAGCTTCGGTAGAAAGCAAAACAAAAGTCGAAAGGCGACGAGCAGAGCGAAGATGACACCCAAGTACCGAATTCTATGCCGAGCATGTCACTCTTGTACTGCTCCTGTGGTTACAGTAGAATAAATATTTACGGTAGACGTAGGCTAATTAAGCAATGTTCTACATAACATTGCTTAGGTATCTCTGCAGTTTCCATGCACATCAAGGGATCTGCGACACTTTTGCCTTCTTGCGGAACGGGCACCGTCCGAAATCTTCCGGATTCTCTTATTTTGCTGTTGGCGTACGCTGTCGAAGTCCTTGTTGATGCATCGGATCGGAGGAAGTGATCGGATGGATTACGCCTGCTCAGACAGTGGAATCCTGCGTGTTGGAACAATTGCAAACAAAACACATGTATATCCATGGATAATTATGAGAAAGCTGGAATTGATCTATTACTTTTCGCCATCCAATGTATTATATTTACAAGCATGCAGGCATGCATATACCAATACAAGCATATTGATCACATCGATATATATATATGTATATATATATGTATTGGCCTGATAAAAGGGCTATAAAATTTTCTATTAGGTGAGTTTTATCCGTAAATTTATTAAAAATATCTGCAGTGTAATAAATACTGTAGAGGAATATGAACCTCTCCATCTTTTAACAGGAAAAGTATATCTATGTAATGCCTGTTAAATGAATTCTATTATTTTAAAATAAATGAATGCTACGCTGCTGGTCATGGTCATATTGAATAACTAACAGTTGCTCGCGTGATGCCATTTTCTATCGGATAATTTTCATTACTAAGTTTAATTTCCATTTTCGTACAAATAAAAATAATATTTTAATATCTACATGTAAATTTGTATTGACCGGTCCCACTGAATTTCATGTCCAATCACTGGCCGGTAGTGGTTGTAAGGGGAAGATTAAAAAACGTCACTAGTGCTCCATTAAATACCTAAATTAACCTAACCACTCTGTCACGAACATATGAACCATAGTGAGGTATGAGATTTATTTCCTTAAAATCAATTAATTAGTAAAAGATTATTTAAAGTTTAAATTTACTTGATTTCTTTAAATATAAAACTATATATTTCAACACACACCTGTAACAGTGAAACTTCCGTGAAGTTACCTTGTAGAAATTTTACATGTGATGCGTATGAATTAGTTTTAATACGTACAATTATAAGATTTACTTCATTAAAATTAATTGTCAGATAAGTAAAGACTATTCTAAAGTTTAAATTCACCGTGTTTCTTCACTAATAAGTAAATTGTAAACCCTAAGTAAACTCTAAACCCTAATTTTTTATATATGGAAATATATATTCCTATCCAGCATCCAGAATCGGCGCCGGCAAGGTTGATAAAATATATAGATGTAGTTGTTGTATGGGCACATATTATAACTTGCTCATGTATACCTCGATGGCTTTCCCGGCTTCACTGAAATAGACCATCGATCTCTCCGCCGGACAAGAGGCAAAGATGGTGGAAGAGAGCGAAAAGGTCTCCACTTGGCTGATGGATGGAGGCGATCGATGATGGTCGTGCCTTCCTGCGCCGTCGCTTGTAGGGTCATCGCCGGCCACAACGTAAGACGAGACGACGTCGAGCCTGGTGGTGGGTTCATCGACGAACAACAGAGAGGGTTGGGTCAAGGTCAATGTCTGCATTTTTTTTTTCTCTCTCAAGAGTAGTTGATGCACTGCGTCTTGTGTTGGAATTAAATGAAGTGTAAATTGCATAAAAATTATATTTTAAAATAAAAAATTACATATAATCATGAATTTTTTAAATATTTTTTAAATATTTTTTAAAATTATATTTACTTATGAATGACATTCCTATCTTATATATCTATTATATATATTTATATAAACTTTAATTTCATCGTATTTTTAAAAATAGATCCGGTAAAATTAAAACTTTTTAAAAATTATTATTCTAACACCTAAATTATAATTTGTTTAAAGTATTTCTTAAACTAAAAATTGTACTCTAAAGTTAAAGTAAATTTATCATAAAAATTTATACATAAAAAATTTATATAATAGCAACAAAAGCTAAAAGTTTTATACACAAGTTTACATAATTTTTAGATTCATCGTTCTCGTCTTCTCGTCCAGATTCGTCGTCTTTCCTTGTCGAGTGTTGTTGACTTTAACGTTATCGTGCATTTCTATCATCAACTTCATCATCCCTGTAAATGTACTGCTACATTAAAATTAACTAACATTATAAAAGTAATGAATTTTTATGTTATTACATGTATAAACAATCATTTTACAACAAAAAAAAATTATTTTTTTGTTAAGTTAGAAAAAAACTTTACTGTAATGTCTACAAAATGTCAAGAAAATTATTGTTGAAAACTTATTTTTTAGATTTAATTTAAAAATTATTTTCAATATTTATCCATTTTTAAAAAAAATTATTATCAACGTGTACAAATAGATTTTAAGTTTTTTATTTTTAAAATTTACGTTTCGTAGAGGTTAATTGCAACAGGAACAGGCGCCGCGTTGTGTCGAGAAAAGCTGCTGCGTCAGCACGCGCGTGCACGCCATAATTTTCGCACCTGCATTTTCGTCAAATCATAACAGTCTGTTCGGTCAAAGTTCCTGCACTGCTGCTGCATCTCTTCCTCCTCCTTCTTGCCCTCCTCCTTCTCCTCTTTCTCTCGGCAATATCGATGACTTCCCCACTCTCTGGCGTCCATCACTTTACTGAATCCTCCCTTCGGAAGGTGTTGTGGCATTCCTTTGTTGATTTTATCACGATTTTTTCTTTCTGAATTCTGGGCTACCAGGTGTTCTAACACTCTTCGCTTGGACCTTGAGTTTCTTCGGGATGTTAGAATATATAATTACACTTGTCCATGCGTGATGAATTGCCTTTGATGCTCCATCAGTTGGAGCTACGACGGTACAAGCCAAACTATTTATTATATACCAGAGAAGAGTCCTCTAATTTTTCTCCAAAGTTCTACAGGTGTACACTTCAAATCTACGGAAAAATTAGTTACATAGCCTTAATTAGCTAGATTGTTGTCGTTATTGTGTAATATTAATTATCATCTCGTAATACCTGCCGTGAGGGTAATGATCAAGTGAGATTAATCAAGTGATGGGATTAATAAGAAGGTTGTTGTCTTGGTCCTCAACGGGGATTTAAAGTACACACTCTTTCTTCTTCTTCTTTTTGATAATTTGAGAGTTAGAATTTAAGATTCGTTGGTGTATTTAGAAGCGATGGAAAATGAAATAATAGAAATTTAGAAATAGATGTAAAATAAAAATAACAAAATTGGATGAGAAATTGTAAAAATAAAAGTTTTATATATATATATATATATATGATAAAACGAAAAGAATATAAAAATAAAATAATACAGTCAGTGATTTATACTTTAAGTTTTCCTTGTACGAGAAAATAGGAAATAAAAGATGAAAAATATTCAAATGTGTGAAAAATAACGGAAATTAAATTTTTCACTATTTTACGTCAATACAAATATTTAAAAAAAATCGATGAATAAAAAAGTAAATTTTTCTAAATTCTTTTCTTATGAATTTCAAGTAAATGACGAATACATGTATGAGTAGGCAGGAACGCAAGCTTCGTGTAAAAAAAGATGCAACGAATCGAGGTTGGCGTATAATGTTTGAAGTGATTTTGAAATTTTCGTGCAGCACCTTTTTACTTTTTTCTTGTTTACTCTTTTTTTATTTACGGTATTTAAAATTCAGAGCTATTTAAACAAACGGTCTTTTAGGCTTTATTGAAAATAATTATATTCTTTTTATAAATCTAGATACCTGCAGAGAAAAAATTATAGGGGAGGGGGGGAATACTTTTTTTTATTTTATTTTATTAAAATATTTTAAATTTTTTTAAAATTAAATATAAATTTTTCTATATTTTCGTAAGATATATATTTTTTATAAATTTTTTTAAAAAAAATTTTAACAATAAAAAAAAATGTAAATTTTTTTCATTAATTTTCAAAAAAACACAAACATCCTGTATATTAAGAGAGGCTTTTACATTCCCAGGCAATGCCCTTACCCAGTTACCCGCATCCGTTGCCTTGGCATCATCGGTCGAAAGTCATCACGTCCCTACTTCCCACCCAATGGCGAGCTTCGGTGGTCCCTCGGCCGCCGCCGCCGCCGCACCCTCCTCGTCCCCCATCTCCCCCTCCCACAAACCTCCTCGTCGTACCGAACCCCACACTTCCGACTCCGACACCGACAACAACGCCAACGTCAGCTTAACCCCCATCACCAAAACCGACCTTTCAATCATCACTCCCGCCGTCGGCGACGCCATCACAACCCCAGCGGACGGATCCTCCTCCTCCGCCAAGAAGCCCAGGGGGCGTCCCCGGGGCTCCAAGAACAAGCCCAAGCCGCCAATGGTGATAATGCAGAGGGACGAATCGGCGATGCACGTCGCGGTGCTGGAGCTGAGGTCCGGTACAAACGTCATCGACGCGGTGTCTGAGTTCGCCGTGCGCCGCCGAGTGGGGATCTCCGTCATCAGCGGAAGTGGGTCGGTGATCAACGTCGTCCTCCGCCACCCCCACGTCTCGGCCATGGTCTCCTCCAACTCCAGCACCACCTACTCTCTACACGGCCGCTTCGACATAGTCTCTCTGTCCGCCACCATCCTGCCCGCCTCCTCCTCTTCCTCCTCCTCACCCTTCAGCGTGACGGTGGCGGGGCCGCAGGGTGCGGTTTACGGGGGCACGGTTGTAGGAGGGCTGACCGCGGCGGGGCCGGTGGTGATCGTGGCGGCGACGTTCGGCAACTCCGAGTACCAGAGGCTCGAAGGAGTGGCCCCCGACGAGAACAACGACAGCGGGGATGGCGCCGACGAAGCGAAGCCGATAGGCATCTCCACGTCGCAGGTAGTCGGGACGTCATATGGTGGCGGTGCGGGTGCAAACGCGGACGTCAGTGCTCACTCCGATCATGTGACGTTTTCATGGGGAGCTGCCACCTCCGCCAATCGCCCCCCACACCACCTCCACCACCACCACCGCCATTACTGACCGTCGTCCATCGTGCGCTGACGAAATCAGTGGTCAGTGGTCCGTGTTGGCTTAGGGTTTCAATGTTTCGGTCAAATGACGGAGACGCGATTTATCGATCAAATCGTGCGACGAGTATGTATACGTGTATACATACGAACGACCATGGCGGTAGGAAGAAAGCAAACCAAAGGGGGTGGCGGTGTGTGGCCTTCAGCCCTTTTCCGAAGGCGGTGGTCTTCGCCTCCGCATTAATTCCTTGGCTTCTCGTTCCGGTGGGTGAATTGACGGATGAGTGATGGGTTGTGTGATGTGATGTGAGTACGTGGTTTGCTTTCCTCGGTTACTGCGTCCATTTCCATGTAAGATCTTTTATGATATGTGTAGTATGTGGTCCAGTTAATATATATTCTTCCCGTACGCCAACTTCTTTTTATTTTATTTTTATAAAAAACAATTTAAAGAAACCATGACGTGAAAATTTTTTAAGATAATTTTTTTTCCCGATTTTATAGTTTTCTGTAACGTGCGTTTGTAAGTCATTTTTTAAAAATATTAAAGTTAAAATTATGTAGTAATTTAATTAAGTAATCAAAATTTATTGAAATTTATTTAGTAATAAAAAAACTCTTGTAAATACACCTTTATGAGGTGTTTGTGTTTGTTGAAAAGAAAATTTTGAATTTTTTATTATTATTAAAATGTTAAAAAACTTAAATTGAAAAATATTTACGAAGTTAGTTGCGAAAAATTTAAGAAAATTTATATTTAATTTTTAAAAAATTTAAAACCTAACGAAAATATTGATAACTAAAATCTAAATAAAGATCATCACATAATTGCTATCTGTACGTGCTGCCACGTTATATTTATTCTAGCGGTAATTATTACAATAATGTGAATCGTCAAATTGATATCAATGACTTGACTTCGTAAATAATAGATATTCTTAATTATATCAAAATACAAAAGGCTAATCTAAATTGTATTATTGACATAATAATATGACACTTATAATAGTTTGTAATGATAATCAATTATTGATTATCATCAGGAATTCTGAAAGTAATAAGCAAATTCCAATTATTTTTTCTAATTACCAATAATTACTATTTTCTGATAACGCTTAGGTACGATTGGCAAATAATCATGATTAATAACATTACCTTGTAACATCTTTTAGATATTTATTTCGATAATACTATAAAGTAATTAAAGTTGTTGGTTTACTAATAATTAACTACATATATTATTACAAATAAAAGACAATACTTTCTTATTGTCCATATATTTCAAAATAACGAACACAATTAATATAAATTGTAAATGATGAAATATTCGATAGTAATTTTTGAAATCAATATTCGATAACAATAAAAAGAAAAAAATACAAAAATAATATTACTCATAACAGCTAGTAATATCCTAATAAATAATAAATATTGAATCATCCATATAACGATATTGATTATTCGTTATTTAGATTAATGATTTTATCAGTAAAATATGTAACATATTCGACATAGTTGTAATGGATATCTTGTTTTTATATATATTATACCTAACGTAAACATTCGTAATTTCCTATGATATTTTTATATTTATTAATGACAACCCATGCAGCTATTGATTATTGAAAAAGACACGTACAGCAACGTCAATGATATAACTTATTATTATGATTATTATTTAATAACGTTTCCTTTAAGTGTATTTAAATTTGAGATTTTAAAGTTTAAAAGATTTTCATAATCACTAATCTGATTTTCGTCTTCGGTCGAGTAATGCGACGTGCGTGCGTGCGTGCGTTTTTTGTTTTTTGTTTTAAAAGTAGGACTTTTTGTTTGCAAAGGAGCTTTATAAAAAAATTTAATATGCGAAATATATATTTTATAAAAAAATTTAATAAAAGTAAATTTTTAATATAACTGTAAAAAAATAAAAAATATTTTTATGTCAACTAAAAAATTAAATTCTCACCTAACTCACAGCACTCTTTGTTTATAAAGTAGTTAGTACGTATCTTCGTTTTTTTATTATATATCATATAATATTTATTAAATAATTTTAAAATTTTATATTAAAAAATTATAGTAAAATATTTATATCATAAATCATTTAAAGAAACGTTCTTTTTCTTTACTTACAAGGTAGAAAAAATAATTCGTAGAAGAACGATTTTGAGATTAAATAATAATAATTTTGATAATAAAAAAATATTATCGTAAAATTAAAAATATTTTTAAAAATAAAAAAATAAAACCATTTAAAAATCTCCGGTCAAAAAGCGATTCGCAGGATCAGGGCTTTGGCGGGGATTTGATTTCACGCGAGAGAGAGAGAGGGGGGGGCGGGCAGCGGGCAGCGGGCTTTTCCTCCCCTTACAAACAAAGTAACAATGAAAATAAGAGAAAAAAGCTGCAGGGTGCTTTTTGATAAAGCCGTGCACAGAGGTTTCTTGTGGAAGTAGTCTCTCGCTTTTCTCTTCTCGTTTACATATCTCTCCGGTCCTTTCCCATCCCCTCCTGCTGCTTCTTCTGAACTCCTCTGCCGTCCCGACGTGACCTGCGAGTGAGACCTGGACCTGCACCACCAGGCGCGACCGTATGTATATACAACCAGCAGGCAGGAGTGTACGTATGTACAACCATATATATATATACGTACGGTTTTTTTTCTCATTTTAAAATGGAAGATACGGTTTAATTAATTAATTAAAAAACTTCTGGTTATGGAAAAGCACACACGACTTTCGATCCAACGACATCCTGAAGAGCAAAACGCTTCTCTAACGTCGGAAGAATCCTGGGGTGTTATGACATCTATTAGTTATATAAAATATATTTCTACTTTTAAAAATAATAATAAAAGTAAGATAACGAAAAATAATAGTTAAAAATTTTCTATCCTTTCTAAAAGCACGTATCTCTCTTAATTTCACGTGAAAAGTGTGATAACTAAAATTTTTACAATATTTGTAAGTTATTTTTTTACTAGTTAATTAATTTTAATATGATAAATCTTTATGTAATATCAAAAATAATTTATATACGTCACACATAAGATACTTATGTGGTAATTTCACGAGAAATTTACGAGCGTGGAGGCACGTTGAATTATATAAGTTCACATTGAAAACAATATTGTGAACTAAGACTGTTATATGTTAATATGTTCCGTGACATTTTATTTCATCTTACATATTGTAAGAATTATGCTTTTGAAGGAAAAGTTGAATATTGATTTATGTAATTTTATCGTACTTTTACTTGAAAGTATTCCACGATTTGTATGACATCTCATATATTTTTAAAAAACTTAATCAAATCATCCTCTGTGAACGTAAGCATGAGAACATTTCTTTATCAATTAATTGATTTTAAGGTTCATCGTGTATGTTGAAAGTATAAGAAATGAGAATTTGGGAAACGGAAATGGAAAAGTAAAAGGAAGTTAAAATCAAGAAATAGAAAATTTGTTAAGGTTGTTTGTGTATGTTAAAAAAAATTTTAAAAATTAATTTAAACAAAATTTATAAATATTTTATAGTTTAGCATTTCCAACGTAATGCTATTTTAATTACAATAATAATATATAGATAATGAAAATTTAATAGCATTTATTATAATTTTATTTTTACAAAATTTAATTTCACAAAATTCAATTTCTTTATAATTATATATATTAACTATACCTAAATGTCACGTGTTAATTTTTTAAAACTTATATTTACATTTTTTTTTTAACACCACTTTATTTATAAAGATATTAATTGAACCATATCGTCCACCTAATTCTTTTGCGACCTAATACTATTCGTGTAGTGCTACGTTTTTTAAGCTCAAACATGATCTGTTGATACGATCTAATTATATTATATCGATTAAGCATGTCGTTAAATAAGCTATTTATTTAAATAGCGTCAAGGTGATGTTTAACACGTGCCAAGACTTTCATTATCCAGCTCAACGTGAGACGTGGCACATTAGAAAGAGGAAAGGAGAGAGAAGGGAGCCCGCCAACGTGCCGCGAGAGGAAGGGCGACCGTAGGGCTTCGGTTCTTGGCGGAAGCTTTGAGGTGGGTTTTCTGGTAGTTGAAGTTTTAACTTAGGGGAGGGATTAATGTGGTTGAATCCTTGAAGGATTCGTGTGTTGGCTGGAGGAGGACGAGCCGCTGGAAGAAGGTGGAGGAGAGTGGAATCCAAGCTGAAACAGGTACGGAAGCTTCACGAAAACCTTCCCATTTGCATATGAGGATGTAGTTTACAAGTTCAGCCCATAGTTATTTCCTTGTATGCAATACTGTAAAGAAGACCTCAAGCAAGGGAGGTCTAGGTAGAGAATGTAGTTCCATAGATGAGATGTAGAGGGAGGGGGGGGAACGGCATGCGGTCAGGCCTGACCAGGGAGCAGCCGCCATCCACCTCCCAAGCTCGAGCCTTCAAGCTAGAAAAAAAAGAAAGAAAAGGGGACGCCGGTTGCAACACCCCGCGCCAGAGAGATCAGGTGGGAGAAATCCGTCCACGAGCAAATGAAAACAAAATTCCACCTGTGCGTTTTGAATGGTGTTATTTTGTGTTGAAGATACTTTTGATTGTGTGGTGTATGCTTGGTTATCTTGTTTAAATAAGATCATCCATGTTTGTAAGGAGGTGTTAGACTGTTTAAACTTTACGTCTACTTATTTTCTTCCAAGCTTTTGATTTAAAGCATATTGAGGGAGCTTTTTTCTCAAGTGAATGTTGACAGTTGAAGTTTATCAAGATTATGCTATGGTTGCTGCTTTGTATGGACTTTTTCTTTTAAAAGGAAAAGAGATTTATGTTGCATTTTAGCGTAGGTATGTTACATTTATATATTATTTCTTTGCCCCTTCATCTTCTCTCGTGATACACAGAAGAACGTCGAGTGGAAGGAGAGACAACGTGATGCAAAGTTTGGAAGTTGAACAACGATGCAAGTTGAGGGATGAATTGTAGTTGCAATGTGAGTGGTAAGGTAAGTCAGAAATGTACAAGGTTGTGGATTTTTCATGAAAGGTGAGGTCGAAATGGACTTCAATGTAATTGTGAGTTCGAAAAAGGTTTACCAGTGGAGGGAGGTTAGGAGTTGTTTGACGATTTTCCATGCAATTAAAAGTTGTGTGATTTTGTTACACACACTTGTAGGCAAAGACGAGCCACAAGCTTCCTTGATGATAAATGATAATCCACAGCTGTATGCACATTGGAAATTAATCGTTTTATTACATTAAACGTGTTTCATGCGGTTCTGGTTTCATATGAAATACATGATTTATGTTACTAATTGGTAGAGTTGAGAAATAACACATATATTTCCATCTTGAGTAATTATAGTGTAATTCAATGTTGTGTCATGATGTTTGCATACTTAGATAATTGGGTAGATGTTTGCATATATCAATATATGCCTTCTAAATTTTTTCAACTTTGAATTACATGTCTAGAATAAATCACATGCCAGTTCATGTATGTTATTGACCTCGTTTGGGGGCAGTTATTTTAGGCATGCATGCATGTATGTAGCTACTTGTATGTGTGCGTATGAGTGTTAGTACGTATGTGTATGATTGTATGACGACGTACTTGATAATAACTAAGCATGAAGAGTGATATGGATAAGAACATGCATGTGTGAGCTAGATGAGTAAGCAAGTGGCTAGGATATGAGCATGTAGCTGGAACAAGGCAAACATAGTATTATTACATTTTTATTATAAATTATATATTTTATCGTAAATTATAAAAATTAACTCTCCGACAAAAAAGGTCCAGAGGAATGAACCCAAGCGAATGTGAACATACATGCTTGTCTATTGTATTGATAAATCAGTAGGTGGTGTTGGACGCCTTCCAAACGAGAACAATCCAAGCGAGAAGGCGATAAAGGAAGGAGAAGGCGAGCAAGATGGCAACGTTCTCCCACCTGCCGTCCTGCTCCAGCCCCCTGCTCCTCAGGACGTCCCATCCCGTGAGCTTGCAGCTGCCGGCCGCCGCCGCATCGAAGCAGCTCTCCCTCATGCCCCAGTACTCGTTCACCAGCAGCGCGTCGAGAGGGTACCTGTAGGGTGACGCGTAGTACATGGGAAGCCAGTAGCCCGGTATGCTCTCCTTGGGTATGAAGTAGCCGGAGAAGAGGAAGAAGATGGCCAGGCATGTGCAGACGAGGGAGTTGCCGAATATGAAGTCCGGCGACACGGCGCCGAGCAGCTGCACCAGCGAGCCGGCCAGCAGCAGCACCAGCCACACGACCAGGGTGAAGAAGGAGAACGCGCCGGGGGAGGGGTTGAGCCCCACCATCCAGTAGACGGGGACGGCGAACACGACGGCCACGGCCAGGAGGAAGGGCACGAACACGACGGCGTTCGCGATCACGTACGACGACATCCGGTACGTCGACCTCGACGCCTCCCTCATCACCACACGCCTTTCCTGGAGGAAGATGGGGAGCGCCTCCACGGTGGAGGAGAGGAGGAAGCTGAGGGTGAACGCGAACAGGCCCAGCCTCTCCCTCACCCCCCTCTCGTCCGCCTTTACGTTCAGGTAGACGCTGCCCAGGCCGACCCCGCCCACCAGCGCCTGCGCCGTTCTTGCCAGCAACAGCTGCTTCGTCCTGTACATCACCCGCCAGAACCTCCACGACAGAGACGCTACCTCCCACGGCCGTGGCCGGTGGTGGTTCGAGGCGTCCTTCGCGGCGTGCTCAAATCTGTGCCACGACCATGGCCGCGGCGACGACGACGACGACGACGAGGAGGGGGGGCGTTCCGCCAAGCCCGGGCTTCTGCACTTGCGGTTGTACTCCTGCAGTTTGCCGGCGTTCTCCATGGCGAATTCCAAGGCGTTGAGCTGCGCCGGGATCTTGAGCCCCATTTTGGTGGTGATGGTGCTCTCCAGGGATCCGAGGCTGCCGGAGTGCGCAACCTTTCCCGAGGAGAGGAGGAGGAAGGACGACATGAACTCGAGAATTCTGTAACCTGGCTGGTGAATCGTGAGGACGACGATCTGCCGCCTCTTCCTGGCCATGGAAGCCAGGAGGGAGACGACGTGCAACGCCGAGGTGCTGTCGAGCCCCGACGTCGGCTCGTCCAGCAGGAGTATCGGCGGGTCGTGGACCAAGTCCGCACCGATCGACACTCTCCTCCGCTCTCCTCCCGACACCCCACGCGTCTCCTCGTCTCCGACGTAGCTGTCGGCGACGTGGACCAGCCCCAGCTCCTCCATCAAGCTCTGCACCCTCGCCTCCACCTCCTTCCTCCCCGCTCCCCGCTCCCCCCCGAACCACGAGCTGAACAGCAGCGTCTCCCTCACCGTGAGAAGCGGGAGGAGGTTGTCCTCCTGGGTCACGAAGCCGCACAGCTTCCGCCGGTGGGTGGCGCTCGCCAAGGACCGCCCGTTGAAGGAGATGGTGGCCTTGGAATCGACCGTGCCCGCGCCCTTCACCCTCCCGGCAATGATCCGGAGGAGCGTCGACTTGCCCGCCCCACTGGGTCCAACCACGGCGAGAAGTTCCGAGCCGGCGGCGTTGAAGGTCACCGAGCTGAGCACGTCCATGGCCCTGTCGGGCGGCTTATGCAGAGGGTAGTACCGCCACGGTGGTTGGCAGGCGACGTCGGACTTGAGGTGAATGGTGTGGGAGAGATTGGTGACGAAAAGCCTGTTAGGTTGAGAAGCGGGGCAACATGGAAGCGTGACAGGAGGAGGAGTGGAGTCCTGGGCCACCCTCGCCGGCGACAGCATGTCCTGAAACCTCATGTTGCTTGCGCAGAGGGTTGAAGGGAGACGGCCACGGCCTCCTCTACATAAGAGAGGCAGGAGAAGAGGAGTTGGAATCCATTGGATTGGGGGTTAACCAAACGGGAAGGGGTGGTTGAAAGCTGCAATCAACTGCCCGCATCTCTCCTCCAGGAACACGGTGACATGGCGTGGTTAAGTAGGTGATGTTTGGCAATCCACAATGCTCTGATGTGGGCATATTCGAAAACATTATTTCAACACAAGTAGACAAGAAATTGCTCGCACCTTCATCACTACATGCCCTCCCACTCCTACACATCCTCCTTCCTCTCTCATGGTATAATCAGGTTAGGTCTGAATTCTTTTGCTTGCTTTCAATGAATCTCTTATTAAAATTTACAGTAAAAGTTGAGATCACATGGTGACTCCTTCATTCATTCAAAGCATGTTGTCATGGAGGATCAGCATAAAGGATGAATCCCGTACGGAGTGCAGAAGAAAAAGTGTAACCTCGAGCGGCAAGTACTGTGAACATCGTGCATCCTATCTTTACAGGGATGTGTAACATTTCCTTTTGGTTTTGGGCCATAACTTTGATCGGCCCAATTTATAATTACAGTCCAGTCCAATAGTTAACGGTTTTTAAGGGTTAAGATTAAGGTTAGGGCCCTAGTAAGAGATCATTTGTTATTGTTGTTCTTGTTTTACGGAGGCTGTCAATCCTCGAAGTATGACAGGTTATCTACTTTTTTATTGTAATACATTTTATTTCGATGATGATGGACCAATGCATCGTCCCTAAGCATGAGCATGTGAGTGCAATTTTGGAGGCTACCGATGCAGTGGAAAATTTATTGAAGCAACTCAGCAGGATAAAAAGGTGCAACTGGATGCAGATTATTCACAGGTGACTTGGCAGCATATTACAATCAGCAGTTTAACCCAACAGAAAGGCAAAAACCTATACATCAGTTAAAAAATAATAATCATCGTGATACACTGCCAGCAAGGTCAAAATAATTGATATTGAAAATGGATGCTTATACTTTTTAGAACTCCAGAAGCGAAATATGATTAAATGCTTGTACCTTTTAGAACCCTAGAAGCTAAATATGATTAAATGCTCTACTCTTACTTTTCCTTCACATTCCATCGTTTGGTCACGAATAGACATAGCAGACCCCATTTAAAGTAATTATATTCAATATTTGAAACAAATTTCAAAAATAGGCAAATCTGTACAATAGCTTTGATTTATTCATGATTTATCCCAATAATAATTACATTTTTAATGTTTCAAAAATCTCAAATTTCTAATGATTTATAAGGTTATGTGTTACATCGATGTGATATTAATTAGCTTAAATATGTCAAAACCATTGTATAAAGTATATTTAGGTGCGATGCAAGCAATACCAAGAATCATCTTTAATAATAAAAAATGCAACAAAAAAATCAGCAAATTACATGGAGAAATTATATTTTATTCTGATTTGTTTATAAGTTTTGTCAAAATTTTCCAAAAGTAATTTATTATTTATATTTTCACTAATGCTAAGGGAGAGGAGTTAAATAATGGCGGATTCTTGGTGCCTTGCTGTTGGCAGTGGACATTATGGTGGCTCAAATATAGCTGTTGTGGATGACTTCTACTGGAAATGGTGGGAGTAGAAGAGGAAGTGACAAATGAGGAGGAGAAATGAGAGTTTTCATGTGCATAAAATTCCTTCATGTTGGACGGATAAGCGTGTTGGTTGACAATGCTGGTAAGGTCAAGTGAAACAAAACCTCATGTCGATCCATAAGACATAAAGGCACAAAACCCATCTACATTGACGGATATTCATCCATTATGACTCCTGATTTACAAATTGGCATGAGACAATGAAATTTGGTGGACATAAATTGAAACTAAAAACGACCTAGACAGCATGAGCCATGTCTCTACCTGTTCCATTAACAAATACCAAGTGAACTGAGGATGATAACCATATTAACAAATACCAAGTGAACTGAGGATGATAACCATATTAACAAATACCAAGTGAACTGAGGACGATACGCACCTAAGTCATGTATGCCAAAACACTGAAATTGTAATATTTTTTCACATGACTACAAATGATGATTATTGTGCAAATTATGCTACACAAAAATATGACAACCTGCACTTTACACTTCATAGGAGTTCATGACCAATAAAATGTAAAATGCGCTTCTCATGTCATTGTAGTTACTCAACATTGACAAAATGTATGATGCTTTGGGCAAATGAAGTAGTATATTCTGTAAATGCTTGTTTGAAATACTTTGAAGGTGACAATAAATTTTACCTAACATCTAACAATTGATATGAAGTGTAACATGATCGAAACAAGTTAAATCTAGATCATTTCAGGAAACAAAGGCGCCTATCCACCTTGAATGTTTGAGTTTTAGGGTCTAATACCTTTATTCATAGTTCTCCTGCACCATCAATTGATCAGTTACAAACTTATGAACTCAAACTGCATGTATCTAATGGCAAAATTCTACACAATCCCCTCAAACCAGCCTAATAATAAACTGAACCTTGAAGACCATATCTGCTTCTGTTCCCTGGAGGAAGGGCCATATAAATGTAATTTCATATTCATTTCCATAAAGTGATTACCCATTTTCTCCTTTAAGGCAACAACAGATGACACAGTTCACTAATTTCATTTCCATGATTTACTCGAGCGACAAAACAGAGAATTTAATTTCTGAACTAGGTTGTTCACCAATCAATTACCTTTTTGCAGTCCTTGAGCCAAGATTCCAACTACCTTATCATTGTCAACCTTTCCTACTACCTTATCTCTAGCCTCTTTCTTATCATACCCAATCAACAAAGCATGTGACTCAGCACATGGAATCCAACCCTTTTCCAACATAATTTCCAAAAATCTATGAGCTTCTTGATTATGACCTTCTTTTAGAAAGCTAGAGATAATTGTGTCATAAGTTGTTGAACAGAGCACTCCATGTTCAAGCACTATAAGTAAACCATCTGTGAGTAAGTGCAGTTTAGAATGCTTGGACATACAAGAGATAAGCATGTCTAGTGTAATGGGGTCAGGAAGGAAGCCATCGGATATCATCTGGTTGAACATGAAAGTAGTCTCCTTTGTCATGCTCTGTGCACAAAATCCACGTATTACCAGGCAGTATGTGCGTGTGTCCATGCTACATCCTTCCACCAACATTCGTGAAAATAGTACTAAGACATGCCCTAATTTATTCAATTCCAATGAGTGGAGAATAATCGTTGAAACTATGTCTGGAATTAATGAAACTCCACTGTGAGAGGCAAGTGACCATATGGTAATGGCTTCATTGACCTTTCCCATAGAACAAAAACCTTGGATCAGCAAATTGAGGGAGGAAATGCTCAAAATGCCACCTCTTTCAGACATATAAACGAACAACTTGGCAGCTTCTTTGAACCTTTTCAGATAACAAAGCCCACTGACAAGCTTGTCGTAGGATATCGGATCCAAAGACCAATTCTGAGCATAAACCTGCTGCAAAAATCTCATTGCACTATCATATTGATCCATCTTGCATTGGCAAGTTATAATGGCAGAGTAAGTACCAATATTGGCAACACCCGAAGAAACAATCCTTCTGGCAAGAACTTCAAATGCTTTGCAAATATCTCCACTTTGGCAAAACCCATTTATAAGAATATTCCATGAATGATCATCAATTATTTCCAACTCTAGCATCTTCTTGAATAAAGTGCTTGCCCCACGAAACCTCCTGTCATCACAGTAAGCTTTCAGCAAGGCATTGTAAGGTTCAGCATTGAGATTTTGGATCTTGTCGAGGAAATCGAAAGCCATGCTAAAACTACCAACTTTACAGTAAGCTGAGACCATATCCACGTATGTATCAACAGTGGGAGCCACTTCTAATTCTTGCATTTCATAGAAAATTTCCACTGCATTATCTACTTGGGCATTCTCACACAAACAGTGTATTAGAGTTTCAAACAGCAGAGAGTCCGGCTTTGATCCAGAATCTCTCATCGTCCTAAGCAATCTGATCCCTTCCTCCAACCAACCAAACCTACATAACAAAGGTATGATGCTGTGATAAAAACCAGAACTGGGCAAGCATTTCATTTGGAACATCTCACCAAGAATGCCAATCGAATCATCAACTCGACCCAAAGCAAAAAGACCAGTCAACAGTACCTCGAACGTCCGAGCGTTTGGAACACATCCCTTCTTCCCCATTCTGCGGTACTGCGCCACCGCGGAGTCCACACGGCCGGTCTCGAGCAGAACCTCTATCAAGTGATTCACGGTCTCCCCATCGGGAAGAACACCGCCTTTCACCATTTCCTTGTAGACGAACACCACATGCTCAAAGTTCCCCCTTTCCGCGGCAAGGGCGCCAAGCAGAGCATTACAGGCCCAAACAGGCGGCAGCCTGCGATCGCCGACACGTGCCGCAACCTCAAAGACCTTCAGCGCCGCCACTATCCTGCCGTTTCTCGAGAATTCTGCGACCAAGGAAGCCAGAGCCTCTTCCTCGCTTGGGCGTTTCTCCTCCACCATCTCCAACAATAACTCCTCCATCTCGTGCAGATCCCCAACCGATCCCAGCCTGAAGATGATGCGGGCGTAAGTTTTAGAATTGTGTAGGAAGTTGTTCTGGCGGGAAGCCCATCGGAAGACCCCAACAGCCGAGCCAGGGTCTGCGATGGCATCCAAAGCAGCGATCAGCCTCTCTGGGCGGAGCTTATTCTTCAGATATCGGACGGCAGAATTGAAATCATTCGGATTCCCATTGCTTGTATAGGTTTCCGGACGACCCGGAAGAGCACAATAAGCGGCGGAAATGGAAAGACAATCGACAATTTTGAAAACCCCAGATTGGGATCCTCCTGGACCTGGACGGGAGCAAAAGCAGGATCTTTGGCGATGCCATTGGCGGAAACTTCTTCTTCTCGTCAGAAGCATGATGCTGGTGCACGAGAACGCAACAGACCTGGCGAAACCCAAAGGTGGATTCGCCGGAAACTGCCGAAATCAGAGGAGGCCTTCGGTGGTGCCATTGATCATCCCCTTCCTCTCGCTCACTCGCTTCCTCTGTTCCAAAAGGTACCTGTCTGCAATTTTCTTTTGAAAATAGATGACTTTGCAAAATCAAAATAAGATCGTTCCTTTTGCACAAAAGAGGACAGAATTTAAATAATATTTAAATAGATATCAAAAGGCATCAAAAATTTTGTAACTTAAAAACTACTTTTTTAAAATAATATTTTTCTAACAAATATTGTTATTTTCATCATTTGTACCGCAAAAGTTTTTAAAGACATTGTTAAAAAAATTTCTCTTTCTCATAATGCAAACATTCTTATTTTCTCACTTGATTTTTTTAATGAATTTCTGTTTCAAAAATTGAGATTCTCTGTATTTTTGAAAATGATCAAAAATTATAAAATTTTTAATCTATTTTTTTTTTTTTTTACATCTTTTTAACAGGCGCAGATTTCTCCTAAATATGAATTATAACTTGTTGCATAAATGATTTAATTCAATTGTAAGAACCTCTTTAATATTAAGAAAAAATAAAAAAAATGAAATTCATACATTTTTATTAAGCTTAACTTACTCGTAGAAAATTATTTTACTTTTTATCTTTACTTTTACGGATAACTCACCGTAAAATATGACTCATTCTTTAAAAAAAATTATATGTAAGTGACCTGGAGATGCCAATATTTACCATTTAATGTTATTCGAATTTAATTTCAGATTTAGCTTTTTCCAAAGATAAATAGGCAAAGTATTCTTCTCTTGATTTTTTTGTTAAAATTTTATTTATCTTTACTCTTACTTTTTTAATTCTTGATCTTATCAAGTGTTAAACTTTGTCATCGTTGAACTCTACCTTCGTATTTTCTTGTGTTCATGACTGAATGGCTAAAGTTCATCGTTAATATCAAGTTAATTGTTTATTAATCTTAATGTATCATTTATATAAAATAAAATAAAATTTTTGTTTGTTTAAAAATTTAACATTATGTATTGAGATTGTTACATATATTTAACAAATAATTTTGGTATTGTACAATAAAAGTTATCATTATTATAAATGTTATACCTTCTTAAAAAGCATAAATATTATCTATCTAATTTTATCACTTAAACAAATACGTATATTTAAATAGTGTATAATGTTTATTTTTATTTTTTACTATACATTATGATTATGTACAGTAATATTCATCAAATACTTTTACCATTTTACATTAAAAAAATTTATATCAAAATTCTATATAGTATATTATATAATTTCTTAATAAATATAAATTTTAACTTGCTTAATTCTACCGTAATCGGATATTAGAGGATAGGTAGAATAATGATTTAGTTGTTCTCCAACAACTTATAAAACGGTCCTTTAAATAAATACACAAAATTACTTTTCGGATGGATTTACCTTTTTAAATAAAAATTAATACGAACGTGCCCTGCCCAGATTCATTCCAATATAATTCTTTTCAACGAATGTTGTAAAGATTTTATATATATACATATATATATATAGGAAAAAATAGTTCTGTAATTACTTATAGAAGTAGCTTTTGTGGGTGGTCGTTGAATAAAAGTTAAACGACAAAGATGAATGATGAGAAAAGTAAAGAGATAGTGAAAGAAAATTTTTTTTACACCCATGCAAAAGTAGTCATTTTATTAACCACGAAAAAAAACAAAAAAAATCCCTTTTTTAACCAACAATTCATCTTCCTAAAGCAACCATTTTATTTAAATACGAAAAGAAAATCGCATTTCACCTGCGATTTCTCTTCCCAATTATCTTCTTATCGATTTCTCTTCCCTAATCACCGAATGGAACACAGAATTATGCCACTTAGCGTTGAATCTACCGACGACTTACAGGTGCGCTTTCATGTTATTTGAAGTTGATTTATTAAATACATTGATTATAATTTCATTTAACTTAAATGAACATTTATTGAGAAAAGAATGTTAGACCGACATTGTAACATTTATCGAGAGAGAAATGTTAGACCGATATTGCTAAAGTATCAAGTGCATTGATTATAGTTTAATTTAATAGAAATGAACATCTATTAATTAGTTATGAGTTAATTTATAGTTATCATTTTAATATACTATTAATTATCTTAAATATTTTAGTACACTACACAAAGTAAAATATTAGTTGACGGTAATTCCGTTTTATTACACAGTACAATTATAGAACTACAATTACGGAAATATTTATTTATGTTGATTTAATATTGAAGTAAAGTACCGTTTGGTAACTAAAACCACCCACAGAAGACATTTAAGGTAATAAGCATGATATATTTCAATCATTGAAACATTTAGATCAAAAAATAACAATATGATTTAATATCTGATCAAAAAATAACAATATGAATAACAAGTATAATGGCTTAAACATAATTATTTTGAAATGCAAGGACTTGATAACCTGGAGTTCAATATTAGAATTGAAAGGTTGCCTAGTCATCCTGATAGAAAAGAATAAGGAAGTGTAAGTCCATACCATACTATGAAATTTTCTTCTAAGGATGATGTATATAATTTTTATAATGCATATGCAATGAAGAAAAGTTTTTCTATTAAAAGAAGTTAGTTCAAAAAATCAAAAGATAGTGGAGAATTAATAACACGTAATTTTGTTTATTATAAAGAGGGACATAAAGACATGAATGACAAATGTTGCTCGATAAGAGAAGTGAGCAAGCAATGAGACGTCCGGGAGGGTTGTCTTGCAAGGTTTTATGTTATGCATAATGAATTAAATGTATGAGTTGTTGGGAGATTTGTTAGGGAGCATAATTATGTTCTTGCATCACCTGCAAAATCAAATATGTTAAGATTTCATAAGAAAATATCATCTACATCAAATTGGCAACTGAATACCCTATCAGAATGTGGTATTCGACTTTCCAAAACAGCACATGCTTTTTCAAATATGTCACAGCAAGATATTACTCCTAATCAAGTTATTCACCTTAACAGAAACCAGGCGAAAGAATAATATGGACAAGAAATGTATGACAATAGTAAAGTATTTTCAGCAACAAAGTCACAAGGATCCAAATTATTTCTTTTGTTTTGAATTAGATGAAGATCATACAATCAAAAGTGTCTTCTGAATTGATGGTAGAGCTCGTGAAGCATATATGAAGTTTGGAGATATTGTTGTTTTTGACACCACTTATAGGATCAATAATTTTAACATGCTTTTTACATCATTTACTGGAGTAAATCACTGTAAGCAGTCTACATTATTTGGGTGTGCTTTACTAGTAAATGAAACAAAAGAAACATTTCATTTGTTGTTTACTACATTCCAAACTTGCATATATGATAAGAATCTAAAGGTCATCATTACAAATCAAAATCATACAATGTGTACAGTTATTTCTGTAGTTTTTTTAGATTCTGTACATCATTACTATTCTTAGCATATTGGCAAAAATGTCATTGATCATGTCTCAGAGATGCGCATTGATGTGAATTTCAAGGTTGATCATAATAAATGCATATATAGTGTAAGGACTCCTAAAGAGTTTAAAAAGGAGTGAGACCTATTTACAGTTAAATATCAAACAGTACATGGTAACTCTTAGCTAAATTACATATATACCATCTGAGATCATTGGGTTTTATACTATACGAAAGATATATTTATGGTCGGCATGAGCATAAGTCAAAGGTTTGAGAGCGTAAATGCATTTTTTGATAGGTACGTGCATTCTCAGACTTTCATTTCAGAATTTGTCTTCTAATATGATAGGGCATTGAAAACAATACGTCAATTTGAGAAACATAAAGATTTAATTACTTTGACAACAAAGTTGATATTTTTGTTCTCTACATCAATTGAAATGCAAGTTACTGCAAGTTATATAAGAAAGATATTTTCTGTTTTCCTAAATGAAATGAGAAAATGATCAACGTATGTTATTAAAAAGATAAGCAAAGTAGGTGGGCAATATTGTTATGAAGTTTAGAATCCAATGATCGCAAACGTACCAAGAGTAATCAGTTTGAATATGGAAATTAATTTTGATGTATGCAAAAAATTTGAAAATGAGGGTCTTCTTTGTCATTATATTTTTTGTATATTTTGGAAGAAATAGATGACCCACTTACCAACCAAATATATTTTGCATAGATGAATCATTCACTGCAAATATCACACTAGCACTATTAATGGACCACCAAATCATGTTGAAAAGAATGTTTATTATATTTATCAAAGAATTTTATTTTTACAATTAATGCTGATGAAACTAGAGTTGTCAACTGGGTCATGCTGGCACGGCCCAGCACGGTCCAGCACAGCCCGACATGGCACGAAAATTTTTTCATGTCGTGGGTCATGCCTGGGCCAGACCCTTAGGTAGTTCGTGTCATACCGGTATGACACGAATTGTAGCACGAAACAAGCACGACCCGGCCGCAGGGTCGTGATGCCAAGTCTTGGGAAGAATGTTGTTGTTTGTTAAATAAATAAATATTTTTTTAAAATTTAATTATTAAATATATATAAATAATAAATTAATTAAAAATTTATCCCGTCGACTGGCAAGAATAGTGTTTTTTCGTACCACAGGCCATGCTTGGGCTAGCCTGTTGGCGATGTAGGTCGTGCCAGTGTTGTGCCAACACAAAAATAGTGTTGTGTCGTGCCAGCATGGCAAGATTGACACCTCTAGATGAAACATGTTTTTGTATTTATCATAGGTTTACTCTTCTCATGATATAGGACTTATGGTTTAGTGCATTTAAATTGATGGACACTACTTTCACTTCAACACAACGGTACGCATTAGTGAAATCAACTTTTGATGATTTATTGAAGAGAACTGCTGAATTAAGTATATAGTGTACTCAAGATGATCAAAGTGGAAATAACCCTACCACAATTAATTTACCAACTAGTTTTGTGGTGAATGATCCATTTACATCAAGAAAAACCAAGGAAAATTTACCAATTCTCAAAGAATAAAAGCTTTCATTGAAGAAATTAACACCTAAAAGAAGAGAAAGATGTATCATAAGTGTGGGCAACTAGGTTATTATATAATTACTTGTCCCAATGCAGGTACTCATTAGCAAAACCAGGGAGATGATGCATGAAGACAAGTATGAGACAAGGAAGCTTATACATTACAAATAAACTGATGTAATTATTTTAGTTAAATATATGCTGATGTAACTATTTTAGTCAAATAAACTGATGTAATTGTTTTAATCAAATATATCCCGATGTAATTGTTTTAGTCAGATATATGATGATGTAATTGTTTCAGTATGAGACAAGGAAGCTTACATTACATTGATAAAATATTGAAATTCGTTCAAGTCATGACTTGTATTCGATCAGATATATCTTTTTAATATATATGTTAAGTTTTGTCATCATCAAAAATGGGGAGATTGTTAGGGATAATTTTTTTGATTAATTATTTTTATTATTTTGATGAAGAATTTATTATTAATATTCTGTAATAAAACTTATTTTTATCGTTTAAGTATATTTAGTGTAGGTAGATTCACATAAATCTTCAAGAGCAACCCTATGTTGAATGGACATTTGAAGTTTAGTATATTTTTTACTTCATAAATTCATTTTAAAAGTAGTTAAAACAAATTTACTTCAAAATCTTGAAGATGTACAACTCGAAGAAATTGAAATTTCTAAAAATACAGAAGTTGCTAAAGTATATGAAAGAAATGAAGAGACATCTTTTTATTACCGGTGGATTAAGTGTACAATAGAAATCACATGTCGACTTAAGAAATCACGTGCTTATGTTAAAACTCCGAATACTATTCATCAGTTTCTCAATTTTTAAAATTTTTAACATTGAAACACATATTCTTTCATCGCATGTGAACTTAAAATTTCACGTGACATTTCATCATTGATTTATGAACTTATACTTATTTAAATCACTGTACCCCTTCGAATATCAAACTTAAGTATTTTAAACATTAATACACTTAATCCACTAACTTAAACACTTAACTTCAATCAAAAATACAAGTGTTAAATAATTAAGCAATAATCATCGTAAATTTTCCAAAATAACTTCAATAATAATTAAATATTAAAAATATTTATCTGAAATACAAGTGTTAAACATTTTAACATTTGTGATTTAAGATTAATTAAGATACAATTAATACATTCTAATATACAAAAATACAATTAATTAAATACAAGTGTTAAAAGGTATTTAAGATTTTTAAATAAGTGATTTTATTTATTATGTATAGGTATTTAACATTTTAACATTATTAAAAATATCTAAAAAGAAAAAAATAACTTTATGGCTCGTTGTGAAAGCGAGCTGTAAAGTAAAAACGTGTCAGCTCACCATATAGTTACTCCTTTCTTTTTAGATATTTTTAATAATGTTAAAATGTTAAAAAATTAAATTACTTATTTGAAAATCGAAAATATCTTATTTTACTTAAATTTATGAGTTAATATTTAATCAAAATTAAAATATTTAACACTTGTATTTTTGATTCAGGTTAAGTATTTAACTTAGCGGATTAAGTGTATTAATTTTTAGAACTCTTAAGTTTGAAATTCGAAAGAGTACAATTGATTTAAAAGTATTAGATAAAGTTAAAACTTTATAAAATCAATAATTAATGTCACGTGAAAACTTAAGTTCACTGTGATGTGAGAATCAGTGTTTTAATGTTAAAAGTCCAAAAAAATTGGAAAACTGATGAACAGTATTCGACGTTTTAACATAGGCACATGATTTTTTTAAGTTCATTCAATTGAGGTTCGTTGAGTGATGGATAAGACAACGGAGTAGGTTTGTTGTTTGAAGTTTATTTTGTTAAGTTTATTTAAAAAAAATGTTCATTACATATTAAGTTCGTTGTGCACGATAATTTTGTAACTTTCTTCTTTATTTTAATGATAGTTCCCTAAATTATTTACTTAGTAAAATTAATTAATTGATGATTAAGGTGGTTAACAAATGTAATAATATATAATCCAAGATGTATTTAAAAATATTTAACTTTACGGAACTCTTAATTTTTAACTTTAATTAATTTAAATGGAGTTCACTATTTAAAAAGATTTAGAACTTAAATAACATCTAAATTACTTAAAATGTATTACATAATTTGTGGAAATTCCAAGTGTTAAAATGTGATTTTTGTTTTTTTTATTAAATGGAAAAATTAAGAAGATGCATATTATAAAATTATTATTATGACAAAAAAATTATATATTTTTTATAACGGTTGGTCTTTCACTGAAAATTATCTTGAAAAAAATTATTAATAATTCTGTCATTAAAAAAATACACATTGTCAAGTATGCCGTAGAGTTATGAAGTTAAAGCTTGGATTGACAGCAATTCTGTTTCCTAATTGTTAAAATTTTGAATATTGTTTATTAGTTTTCCAATTATTCTAGACTTTTAACATTAAAACATCTATTTTTTTATCACGTGTAAACTTAAAATTTTATGTAACACTTTATCGTTGATTTATAAACTTTATACTTATTTAAATCACTATATTCCTTCAAATATCAAACTTAAGTATTCTAAAAATAAATACACATAATCCACTAACTTAAACATTTAACTTGAATCAAAAATATAAGTGTTAAATAATGAAGCAATAATTACCATATTTTAGTTATGTCTAAAAATATTATAAATAGATAATTAGTAAATATAATTAAGACTTTAAATATCCATCAAATATTATTAAATATTAATCGACCATTTATCATTAAAACAAAATACTCAACAAAAACCACCCAAATATTTTAATTGACAATACTTTCACTTTATTATAAGGTAAATTCACGAAATTACTGTTTATAAATGGTAATTCTGTGAGTCTCTCTATTATTTCCACATAAGTTCTGTAAATCTAATTAAAAATACTTGAATAAGTTTCAATTAATTACTTTTGATCTGAATTTTTATTTCATTAAGAATTTTACAAATTATAAGAATATTTTACAAATAAATTGAAGATAAATTTAATAATTAAATCAATTAATTACAAATATAAAATACAAAACCACCAAAATATTTTATCACTTGATGAAAAATTTAAGTCATTGATTTAAATAATTTATTAATCACTTACTCCAACATATTAAAAAAAACTAAATTAACGCATATGTTAATTAAACACTTAAAAAATTTAATCATCATATTCGTAATTATTAAATAACTAATTAAAATCTATAAGTTAATTAGTACAATGATTAAAAATCTATGTTACGATTTTTGAAAAAATTTCCCACGTGGGTGGAGTTTTAAGTTAAGAGAAGGAGTGTATATACGTCTTTTTAGATGAAGAGAAAGAAAGTTTTTAAATTTTAATTATAAAAGAGAGAGTAATTTTTAAATAGTGTAAATTTCACTCATCGATCTCGTATCAACGAACATCTACAGTAATAACTTCTATAAGCATTTGTAGTAGTGACTTCTGTAGATATTTATAGCACTCATCCCTTTATATATATCTATATATATATATATATATATGAAATATTGTCACTAAAGTATTATCTATATTATTTTTTACGGTTTAAATTAAATTTAACTTAACTATATGAAATAAGTTTGATAAACAATACTTCGTACGATTATAATATTTTTCCTTATTTATAGTATTTCGATGAATAATATTTTATATAATTAATTTAAATTTAATATAAATCATTTTATACATTAAAAAATCTATTCCCATGTATATATATATATATATATAAAGCGATGATAACGATATGACACAGTGAACAACACATTCAATAGACATGAATGCTTCAAAGTGTAAGGCTCGTACCGTGGATGCTTACGGTAAAATAATTTATAAAATTTTTTAACTTTTAATTTAATTTAAATTTTCGTGGCAGAGCTCGTCCACATCCACACGACGCATTTCCCCGCCCTCAAGGCTCACGTGTTCGCCGTCGAAGCCCACGCGTCGTGGCAGGCGGGCGAACCGGGTTCGCTCTCCGCGGACCGGCCGAGGTTCGGAAAATTTTGTAATTCCCGCGCTCGAATCCGAACCTGAGGCGCGGAGCGTCACGTGACCCGCTGTAACCTCGCCCGTGACGCTCTTTTCAATTTTATTATTATTTATTTATTTATACTTTTTGGTGTTCAGTCCAAGTTCGTCCAGTTGAGCCATCACTCCGCTGCCGCGGACGGAGGCTCGTACCATTTCCTTCTTCTCATCTAGGGTTTTGGCGCACTTCTCCTCGACGCGGCACGTCTCGATCGCCGCCGGCGAGCGAAAGGTGTCCGGTGGGCTTGGCATATGGTGTTGTGTCACTTACGCGTCTACAGCTACTACTCGGCTTGTTCTGCACCCGGATGCCGAAGTTTCCGTCGATTGATGAGGACGCGCATCAGCCTTTCTCCTCGACCGGATTATTCTACCGACCTAAACCCACAAATTTCTGTGCGAAATAGTAGTATTGCTATCAAAGGCGGTGTGACCTTTGACGTTTCTACTTGACGAGCAGATAAGGAAAAGGTGCACTTTTTTTCCCCTTCTGCATTAATTAACGTTATTTACCGCTGTTCACGGCAGTGAAATTGTCGTCCGCTCTACATGTGGAGGCAGATCCATCTCGTTTCTCTATTTCGTCCTTTGAAAAATAGAGACTATGCCAATCCTCATCCCAGCTTCGTGAGCACAGACAAAAAGCGAACGAAAGAGGAAGCTCCGATTTGGGTTTTTGTTGGGAGTTAGGGAGATTTCGTTTTTCCTTCTGTTTTTTTTCCTGGTTTCAACGAGGGATGCTGGCAACGATGGTCGGCAAAACAAGGCCCCCTGCTTCACCTTCCACTACTAGCGGTGGTGCCAGTGTGGAGTTGGATCCCCTGCTTAAGGATCTCACGGAGAAGAAGCAGATCTTTCAGAATAACGTACTGTCCTTGGCCTCTCATCTTAAAGATGCTCGCTTAAGGTTGGCGAGGCAGGAAGAGTCTTTTGCTCGAGAATTCTCTACCAGACAGGTAATCTTTTTGGGCTCGTTTGTTAATTTATTTCTCCTTGATGTTTATTTTTTTCTTCTTAAAAGTGTTTTTTTGCTTATTTTTCATGGACATGCTTGTAGGCTGCAGAAACGAAGGTGAAAAATATGGAGGAGAACATGCGCCAATTGCAGAGAAGTTTAGAAGAAAGAGAAAAGCAGTTGCAAGTATCCACCACGGCTGCCGAGAAGGTTGGAAGAGGCTCCTGGTTTTCATCATTGAAAGTTTGATCAGTTTTAGATAACTGTTTATTATCATTCGTACTCAAATTCGAATTGGTGCTCTACTTTTGCTCTGCTTACTTGTTGCCTTTGTTTCAGCCTCTAAATTGGCTAATGTTTTGCTAAAATTGTAGGAGCTGGACCTGCCAGCATGTTGTACGGTTATACGCAGTTCTACTGGATGTTGCATAGTTGTAAACCTTTTTTCCATCATAAAATCTTTTCAATCTCTCGTAGAACATGCACACACACAGAAGATGTTCACTTAGGACGCCCATCAAACTCGTCATAAAACTTGAATCACACAATCAAAAGGTGTGTTCCCTTTCTATTTTGTGTATCTCTTGAGTATCCTCAACTTGCTCCCAAGTATGGTCGATTCATTTTCCTTAAATAAAAGTGAGTCCAGCAAAATTTCCAAGAAATCATTCCATGATATGTTAGAAATAGTCCGTAATTTTTGTATATGACAAGCATGGTGTAAGGGCATCCGTTTGAAAATTCTGTGTATTCTTCTGTAAAAAGTTTTTATCTTCTAATTAGCTTATTCTCTTTAATTGCAGTATGCTAAGGAGTTGGATGTTGTAAGATTAGAACTTTCAAACACCAAGTCCGCTGCAGAGGCCCGTGCAGCATTAGCTGAATCAGCAGAAGCTCAATGTGCCATTCTACTGAAGGAGTTGGAAGAGAAGAACATGTTGCTAAAGGAACATGAGGATCAAGTAAATAAGCTTGGAGAGCACTTAAGTCTCTTGCAAGAAGATCTTCAAGCTAGGGAACTTTCTCAGAAGCAACTCAAGGAAGAAGTTGCAAGAATTGAAAAGGAAATTGTGTTTGCAGCTTCTAACGCAGGTTCAAAAGACTACAAGCTTATAAAGATATTGGATGAGGTTTCTCCAGAAAAAGATGACTGTATTGATAAGCAAATGAGTGGAAAAGACGAAGAGATTGTCAGATTGAGGAATGAAATTAGATTTTTGTCAGCGCATTGGAAGCACAAAACTAAAGACCTACAATCACAAGTATGTAGTCTCTGATTGATACGTGGGTCTAGTTGTGTTCTTCCTTGCTAATAATCAAGTATATTAGCCCCGACATCACATCGTACATGATTTCATATTTTCAACCAGTTGGATAAACATCGAAGGACCGATCAAGACCTGAAGAAGAGGATGCTCAAGATGGAATTCTGCATTCAGGATGTTCGAAACCATACAAGAAAGTGTCATAGGGTAACGTTTTCTTATTGCTTTTGAACCTTGGTATGGTTTTCAATGAATTTTGAATCTTATGATTTTAAATCGGTTCTATTTTGTGATAGAAGAGAGACAACAAAACGAAAGAGCTTAGTGATTTACTGGCGAAGCGTGAGCAGAATGGTGGTGGTTGCGGAGGCAGACGTAATATTCGGGTGGGTTCTGTTTTCAAGATAGTTGCATCAGTGTCCATATTAGCTTTGGTTGCCTTTGCAAGGCGATAGACAACATACCACAGGTGAGGTATGCTGGACATTTTGACGTCGGTCTGTATTAACCATCACTATCAAATATAACTTAATTTAGCCTAACTAAAAGCAATTTGACGAGCCAACGTACAACACTGTTTGCAGTATAAGCTGTCCAATTAAGTGGAATGTAGAAATATTTGATGAGTATGAACGGTTCTTAAAGCTAGAAATATTTGACGCCATCGGTTGGTAACGTTTGTTAAGGTTCTTAAGAAGTAGGATTGCTTGGGTCGGGGTTGAGTGACCTAAAGTTTACCAGAAAAAAAAGGTGACAATAAAATCTTGTCGTTGTTGTATAGATAGAAGCTGAACCGAAGGTTACAAGTGAATGGAACACGTTTCTTAGTTACTGCATTCTCTGTTATATTTTCAAGCGATCACATTGATTATCTTTAGGTGTGTTGCGAGCCGACGAATTAGTTATCTCTAGTTTGAGGTGGTAAAACACCATTTCGTGAGATAGTGATCGCCTCCCATGGTCTCTTATTAAATCGTAAGTGTTCAATTTTACTTGTTACATAGCTTAATTGCTGCCAAGATCATGTCGTCATTCTATTAATTATCATGTATTCAATAATACAAGTGGTAATAAATAGACGGCTGATGGTCGTGCAAATACCCACCTCTTTTAAACTAAATTATCGATCCCATCTTATTTTGTATTCTTTATTTTCTTATTATCAAAAGAGGTGGTTTTTGTAAAACACTTACAGAAATATTTTTATAGGTGTCTAATTTTTTTTGATAAGTTGATGGATGAATCTCACGTTTGTGGTGAGATTTATTAGTTATAAAAAAAATCATACGTAAAAATGTCAACAAGAATATTCTTATAAGTATTAACGTATGCTATTTTTTCTTATTAAAGTATAAAGAATAACAAGATCCTCTTCTTTGAATTGCCCAGAGCCACAATTGCTTTTACAACTCAACAAATCTGAACAAGTTTGACATTTTTGACGATTACCAAAACTTGTGATTCCATTTAATCAACAAAATGATGGATGCGATAGTTGTATTTATTATTTACCTTGTGCTTGAAATTAATTCAAAGTGCCGTGAAAGATATGAAATCAAAGACCAAAGCAGATGATACAACCTCAAGAAATCAAGGACAAGGGAGTCATCTTCCATGGATTCTTATGGCATGAAATAAAATAAATCGGATGTTTTTGATCGAAAAGAAATTCAAGGTTTGCAATCAGGGAAACGCTTAAGGTTGGATGACTTCGGAAAAGCAATTTCTATCATATCGTACTTACGCCTTATATGTAAATAAAATTCAAGCAACAAGTAATCCTAATTTTATAGTACATATTACTGCAATGTAGCAACATCTAGTTCGCCAGATGAAGAAAATTTATGAAATATATCTGCAGATATGCACACTTTCTGTACCCTACGATAGATCTGTAGCCTTACGTAGTTTCCTCAAACCTAGCTGAACTTCTAACATGCAGATCACTAGACTCCAGAGGTGAAAGTTTTTAAACATTCATTGACAAATAAATAGGCCATTTACTGCTTTCTCTCCATTTGCCTCTTAAGCGGGCACGTCCGTCACGATATCATTGAAAATGGGATCTGCAAGTGCATCCTCAGCAGAATTACATGAATTCAGACGTTTCTTGAATGACCGTAGATTCCGGGCTTCACTAGCAGTCCGTTTCTAAAAAGAAAGTATGAACATCATAAGAAACATGAATTTTCTTTTCTTATAAGCTTACAAATTGTAAATATTTGCATACTACTGTTATAAAATATCTTTCTTTAGTCAATTTTTGTCAACAGTCAACTTACAAATGTTTTCTTCAGTAGCAAGACATCTATTAAATACTGAATCCACAAGATATTTGTCTTGGGAAAGCTGCACAAATTCCATAATCACTGTTAGAATATCAATTTTGCATTGATAAATGGAAATATTATCGTTATAAACAGAATAGAAAGGTAAGAATCATTTTTGCACATTAAGAATGTATACAAGATATCTTCAACACTTGAAAAGAGTGAATTAGGTACAAGGCGATTAAATTTTTGACATCGAGTCTTCACTTTTTTTTTCAATGTCAACCCATCGTTAGAAAGAGAGCTTTAAGATTCAATAACTTGTAAAGAATATTTAAGATCAAGAAAAGGCATTTTGATGCACAAAGCGATTGGCAAGAGCAAGATGCATAATCAGCTTTTTTCCAGTCACTGGAAAGAAAAGACGTACCGTGTATGTGTATCCAAGCAAAAAGTATACTATGCAAAAGAAACGTGTGGCATCAATCTCCCATAGTATTATGAATGATAACCAAAATCCAAAAATTCAACATAAGTCCATATTTGTTTAATGAATACCGTCACATCTATTATGGATAGCTATGGATTAGTAACTTAAAATAAATATTTTATATTAAGAATTTATTTCATTGGTAAACCAATAACAGCTTAAATTTTGTATTGTACCTGTTTTTATAATATAAAGTATTAATAAAAAACAATGCATCACCTTCATTCTGTAAAATAGAAAGAATGATTAATTTGTGTGCATATTTTTTGGATATTGACAAAAGCCAGGATTTTTTTGAGGCATGTAATCTCAGGAAATCATTAAACCAAGAAAAATGTGACTCAACTTCCAGGCGTAAATGTAGAAAACCAGTATTTGGATATGCCGTAATAAAATTGCTCTGATTCATCCTTTGTGTTTACCTTCCTTCCCAGCAGTCTGCAGTTACATCCTTCATCTTTCGATACGTTTCAAACTGCCATGTTTGATAATTTGTGAAGGAAATTTTCCTGAATATATGCAAGATAAATAACTAAATTTTATTGTAATACATTTCACCTGTACGTCCCCCTTTGGACCTTCAAAAAGCATTGGATCTGAGGACAAATCCAGAAAAAGTATAGCTTCACCTGCACAAATCATGTGGGGAAATTCAAAAATGGTTTCTTTACTAAATACAACATTGATGTCTGGAAAGAGGCAGTTGCAACCTGAAAGGTGTGGAATCACCCAACAGCTAATTGCTTGTAAAAGATATTCAATATCTACTCTTTATAAAGCATATAACTGAGAATCTTCGTTTGTTAAACAGGGTACATCTCATGCGGACAAGCTTGCAAGTCAGTGTAATAACCTACACTAGGTGCTGTACTTGCAATTTTCACGACAATATTGAATTATATACAACATTCAGGAGAATCAGGAAACTTGCAGACATGCAGTATAATATAAATAACGGAAAAAAAGAGCAAAACTGAAACTGTATAACAATGTTATTCCACTTGTGGTGATATCTATGATCATGACAATCATTGAAAATTTATATTGTTTCACACACATACAAAAGAACAGCTTCCTTTGCAGAATAATCTTACCTTATCAGAATACAGTAAGATACACAAGAACAATTAGATTTGAATATTGTGGTTGTAATCAAAACCATCGAAAACTACTAACAGAGACATCTGTTAATGAACAAAAACACCAAAATCCATCTACATCTGTTAGTAGTTTTTGGTTGTTTTCAAATTCCTTCTAATTTTAAATTGTCTGATATTTATAGTAAATGAATTACTTTCAATTCCCCAATTTATAGTAACCAAACATTACTTTTTCTAATGAAGGGGGACGAAAATGGCAAGGATCAAGATTAACGTGATCGAAATTAATGGAAAGAGCTAGGTAAACCATTCCATAGCCATGTAGATTTTTTTGATTTTTGAAGAAAGAATGGCAGGGACCTCTCTTAAGTTGTGTTTAGAACAATGGCTGAGTTCATAGCTTTTCTCATTGGTAGTTTTTGATTGTTTTCAAATTCCAACTACATCTATTCCTAGTTTTTGGTTGTTTTCAAAATCCTTCTAATTTTAAATTGTGTAATATTTATAGTAAATGAATTACTTTCACTCCCCCAATTTCTCATTTACTTTTCATGGGTAAAAAACTTATATAAGAAAGGTTATTTTTTATGGATAACAAAATGATATGGATCGAGGTGTTAGAATAGATATAAAGAAAAAGGTAAAGCATTATCCTATCTACACCCTACATATTGATACAGCTATTCAAAATAGTTATGCCTGCAAAATGACATAAAGACCATGTGCAAGATAAATTGTATCAAGCAATTTGAATTTATTTTTCTACTAATTGAAAATGTGTGATTTCTTTTACCTTGCTACATGAAAACAATAGGGTAATGAAGCCTGTTTGCTCAATCTTATATCTTATACATCTTTTATACAACCTCAATATTAAAATTAGCAAAAATAGGATATTACCCGTGTTAACACGTGAAAGTGTGAAGTCAATTATTGATGCGACTATTCCAAATGTCCTAGCCTGTATTTTTCGTCCTTGAATGATGAAATCCATTTTGAAAATTTCCTTATGTGACACAAGAATGTTTCCCCTACAATGTTACGTTCCAAAAATTAACCACAATAAGGTTGAGAATAGTCATAATGTACTAGCATGTATAAAAACCAACTATACCAATGTAAATCTCGGTGCTCAAATTCACAACCAACTTCAGCCACAGCTAAGGCGGCTGTCACCTAAAATGAAAAGACAATAGAAAAATGAGCAACATTAAAATCAACAAACGAATTATATAAATGAAAAAAGAACAAAATAATCCAACCTGTGTCAACAAGCTTAGAGCTTCATCAAAATTTGAAAGGACAAAATTTTCAAGATCTTTGCCACCATCTGCTAGAATAAATACAATGTAACACTAAAACAGATATTATTAGTTACGGAATGTGTAATGATGAGAAGCATCACACCAACTCGTGATTTGCAAGCTATCAAACTTAAATAGCAACCTGCTTTTCTGAGAACTCTTTCGGATTATCATTCTCTGATCCATGTGTAGCATCCCACCTCTCCCAAGCAGTAACCAAGGAAGTGCCATAGGCACCTTGACAAATTCGAAAGCTATAAGAATGGAAGCAAGGCATAAAAAATACATCAAACTGATAGAGAAAAAAGAAAGAAAGTATGGCCTAAAAAGAAATATATGTACCAAAAGCATCCTATGAAGATAGTAGATCCATAAATAGAATGGTTGGAATTTTTTGAAAGCATCAGGTAAAACAATTTAAATTATATTTAGTGCCACATACTCTTTTGCTTCAATGAAATTTGTGCACATATTTTGTTTACATGCTTCACCATCACATCCTCTTAAAGTATTTAATGTAAGGGAAAGTAAGACTTCTTCAAGCACTTCATGAGATCTCTAAAAAGAAAAAGAAAGCTTTGGTCAGCTAAAAATGGTGGATAATAGGATAATAGACGAATTGGTGAGAAAGTTCCTCAACCTTCTGGATTTCCCCATTCACCAAAGATTCCCCATCTATAGGTACTATTTTGAAGATATTTTCACCAGCCTTGAAGGCTTCACCATATGTACCTTCACCAATCTTGACTATATCACCAGGATTACTATTACAAAAAGACATCTAGTTAGATCATGAGGATAATACAAAAAAAAAAAGAATAATCATGAGCAACGGTAACTACGGTATGGCATGATATAAAAACTGCAACTCTCAAACATGAAGCGAGCATTCAAGATGCTTGCTCATAAACCTCTCCAATCAGCTCTTGCTGACGATAAATGAATACAATTCATGGTATATGACCATGAAAGGACATAAGGTATCACCAATACTTTCAAAGAAATGAAACAGTACACTAACAGTAGCCAAGGTAAAAAAAGGTAAATTTGTGTGACAGCTTGGCCCTTTTAGTCTTGGCATCAAATAAGTTGAATTGGTTTCACACTGGCCTTGTAAATTCAATCGATATGACTGTTCTTGGAAAAATAGTGCACAAAGTTGAGAAGAAGGATTTCAATTTGGATTGAATATGATTATTACACTGTATGCAAAAGATAAATACCCTTCTTTCATCATAAATGATGTCCCAAAACCTATTTACCTAATCATATGGATCCATTTTGTTATCCATCTGAAATGCTTGGTTAAGATTTTGTCAAGTAGCCTTATCATTCTAGATCATTTTAGACGATAAAATGGTTACCAAAATTGTGTAAGTACTTCACATAATGTCAATGGCTCAGTCTGCCTGCAAACCATGAGTAGCTGTGTAAAGGCATTCTGGCCTTCCTTGTTAAGTGATGGTTGGGGAATGAATGAACCTTTCTTAAGCTTCAGAACTTCTGAACAAGTGTCATTTGCCTCACCATCATCTAAAATACCATCATTCTGAAGGTCATCTGTCACCCGCAATGCTTCCAAAGATTTGTTGTTGGAATCCTCTATCAAATTCCTGGCCAACTTTTCATCCATGAGCTTGGGACAGATGTTCCCTTGGACATCATCACTTTCCCCGGTGATTTTCAACTGACAAGCATCATCTGTTGTATTCCAGCTTAAACAGCCCGATGCATTGCTACAAGTTGATTCTACAATTGGTGTTTCCACTATTTTGAATAGATTTCCAGAAGATACAGAACCATATTTAGGCTTTGAGATCTTCCATCGTTCCATGATGGCAGCCAAATCATGTACAACATTTTCCTGTGTGCCCATGTTCCAACTACCAAGGTGTTTGGGTGATGGGCTTTCCTCCAATAATTCGGTGGCATCAACATCCCGAAAATAAGCACATTGCTCTTGAAGATCCGGAGGATTCTTCTGCACAAGCTTTTTCTGAAAAATTCATAAATATCAAAATCCAATGTCCACATAAAATGTGGTGAAAATATTTCATTGAACCCTGTGAAATAAAAATGTTCTGTTTGAAAAGCATTACTTTGCAGACTTCCTGCTTTTGCTTCTGCTTCTTCTTCTTATTTGCCTCTGCCTTGGATTGAGGTAGAGCATCCAGATCAACACCAACACAGATACTTGTCCTCCCTCTATCATCGGCATAATATCCCATCCAAATGGAGAGACAATATAAACCACGAAGAACAAACGTGAAAAGATATAGAACCAACAAAAGACTCCACATTGCTTATAATTCCAAGTCAATACAAAAGAAACCTGATGGAAAGAGAGCGGTTCCAACTCGACCTCCTTACTCTGGGAAAGCTCACTCGAGGCTCCCTACCGGAATGGCGTCTGCAAGGAAAAACCCGAAAATACTAGAGAAATACCGGCAGTATCACAAAAAATAACGGTTCTTTTTATAAGTACCAACATTGACGGAACCTCCCTAGATTCCTTGGCTCCTCCACGCCTCCTGTAGAGTACGAGGACCTGCGACGGTGCCTGTCGATCCATTTCCTCTCCGTCGGACAGCAGATCGTCGAAGATACCTGGAAGGCTGTATCGCTTATGCATCATCGGAGCCGCCGAAGGGCGGAGTAAGAAAGGGAAACGACTCCTAATCCTAACCTTCTGCAGAAGACATCCCTGGGAGCAGCTCCCACGGCAGCGAGAGAAAAACGGGATCGGCACAAGTCAAACGGCAGCGAAAGGCATTGCCGATTCGGAAACCCCCGAAGGCATGGGAAGTGCAGAGGACGTCTGCGAAACCGTGGTCCTCCCTGTGGTTAGCGGCTACTCCTGCGCCGTCCTCTGGAGGAAGTGCGATTTGATCGGAGCTGCGTGGGTTTGCTTGAAAGGGTGGAGGTCCTGGAGGATTACGAGGGAAAGGTATTTCAAATCCGGCGCTGCACTCAGGTAGTTTTGTGTTTTTTTTATAATTATTATTTCTGGGTAAAATTTTGAATATGAAATTTTTATAAATTTTAATTATTAAAATATTACTTTAGTGATAGGTAATTTTGTATTTTTATAATGCAGAATTGAAAATTCTTTTCACATTAATCATGTGATAATTGTACCGGTTAAGACATTTAGATCGATGTACATATAAGCTACATTATTGGATATGTTTGGTAACAGGAAATTTTAATTCTTTATTAAATAAATTCTTATCGTATAATTTACTATACATCTTAATATTTTTTACAAAATTACTTTTAATTTTAATTTTCTATTATTATTATAACTAAAAGAGCTGGTTACCAAACTCAACTTTCCACTGTCACTAATACGTTTAATCATGTATTGTTGTTTACGAGAATATTCTTGTAATTATGATACTAAAAATTAATAATAAGTGTGTCCTATTTCAAAACATAACGTATCTTGAACTTGTAAAAATAAATAAATAATTTTAAACACCTACATTTTGTTAGGTGTATACAAAAAAAGGTTATTTATAAAAAATATATTATTTTAAAGAAATTTACTACAATATCTTACCATTATCAAAAAAGACACATTGCTTTATGGTAAATTTTCATATATACCATCACATTTTAAGGAATATGCCACCGTTGCTGATTTTTAGTTTCGTGGACTTAGTAGTTGAATGATGATTAAGTTAAAACTAATCTTTTTTCATCACCATTGTTAGTCTTTTAGGTAAAAAAACGAAATTTACCATTTTGTCCTTTCTCCATATATGTGTCTAAGGACATATGTTCTAAGTGAGTTTAATTCTACGTTAATTTAAGTATTAATTGTTATTTTTATATAATCTTTATATAAAGAGGTCTATCTTTATTAAAGATATATCCAATTTTTCACATATCTTTTTCTTTATATTAAAATGTGATAAATGTTTTCTTACACAGTCAATTTTAAATTTAATATTTAAAATATCATTTATAATAAAAAAAATATTTTTTTTAAAATATCATCCGTAATCAATTCAACTAACTTAATTACATCACATTAACTCTTGAACTACTCTGAAATTAAAATAAATACATTTTTAGTATTTCTTCAATTGATTTTCCTTTTTATTGCTCATTAAATATTATCTCATATTTCTTCGACATTACAAGTATAAATTAGGTGAGATTACATGTGCCCGCACTTGACGCGACAACCAAGCCTGGCCCAGCCCCCACATGGTTTGAATGCGCAAGGCTGACGATCTGTGTCGTGTAGAATAATGACTGCTGGGATGTATTTATTTTCAGTTTTACTTTGAAGTTAATGTCGATCCAAATTGGACGGCCGCAGAGGCGATTGGTGGACGACGACGGTGATAACTTTCGTGAGTAACATTGATTCATTGTCGAGGAAAAGGAGAAGAATGTTTCTGTGTGATGGAGCCATCTGATTTACTGTTAAAGGAGAAGAAGATAAAGGAATTTCTGGTGTAAAGAAAAAATTAACTAAGCTCAATGGATTTTCTTTTATAAGGTAAAGGAATTTTCATTGATGAAATAAATAAAAAATTAACTAAATCCAATGGATTTTTCCTTGCCAGGCAAAGGAATTTCCGATAACGATAAAAAATTAACAGTCTAATGAAATTTCCTATACGAGGCAGATGAATTTCTATTGAGGAAATAAATAAAAAAATAAAAGAAATAAAAAATTAACTAAGTCCACTAGATTATCCTATGTGAGGTAGATGAATTTTTGTTAGATGAGAAAAATAATAAGTCCAACAGATTATCCTGTGCGAAGTAGAGGAATTTCAGTCAGATGAAATAAATAAAAAAATAAAAAAATCAACCAAGTCTAATGGATTTTCCTATATGAGGTAAAGGAAATAAAAACTAATAAAATAAAAAGTAAAAACTAAGTAAGTCCAATGGAATTCACTGTTAAGGAAAAGGGGAAGAAAGCTTCCGTACGGTGGAAATCTGATTCATTGTTGAGAGAGAAGGGGAAGAAGGGTTCGCCATCACCCATGGGCATGGTTGTCGTCACCTACATCGTCTGCCTTCGCTGTCTGTCATCTACATGTGATTGGGGGCTGCTTTTCATGGATGTGTGATTGGGGGTTGCTTTCATGAACATGCGATACTGGGTTGCTTTTGTGTGGGTGAAATGAGTGAGGGATTTTTTCGTGCGGGTGAAATGGGTGGGGGATTTTTTTCGCACGATTGATCTCCACCATTCGTGTTCCTGTAGGTAGCTACAGAGTCATTGAATTTTTTATATAATAATAATAATAATAATAATGTATGAAAATTTATACGAAATTAAAATTGAAATTATTAGAACTAAAACAAATAAGAGCCTAATATGATATGTCCGTCATTTGAATTAATGTATATATGGTTCAACATGAGGTGGCTTTTTTTTAGGAAACTAAAAAGGTACCTTAATTACTTATTGGTTGGATGGTTGCACAAAAGTTTCGTTTGAAGATGAAGTTCATAAAAATTTTACAATTTAAAATATATGTTTTAATAAACATTGTAATAAGAGTAGTTCTTTCATAGGTAATAGGCAAAAAATCACCATTAGCAACAATGACAATCACCTTGAGAAAGAGTTTTAGAGTCACTAATCATACGCGTTACCTGTTATATAGTTACTTAATTGGCACCTAAATCAGCATATTAATCACTCTATTCCTCTTGCAAAGTCATCGTTGCAAGCTAGGGCTTCTGGAATCTTTGCCTTTTGAATGTTGCGATCAAATCGATTTGATCATATTTGTGACAGATTTGACATGTAGGGCATTTTTGATTATTACCCTGTGCATTCGACTTCATGCTTGCTTGGTTGGGAGCCTGATTGAGTGGTTGATTCTTTTTTGATTTTATGGGAAAAAAAATCAAAACAAAATAAAACATCCAAAAAATCTAGACTTTAATTACTAGAGTCCAACTTAAGGATATATATCAAAAAATTAAAGTTGAAGAAGTAGACAGTCCAACTAATGAAATGCATGTACTTAAAGTATAGATGCTACGTACCCGACCAGTAAATTAAAAATAGACCAACCCTCTTAATTACGTTAGGTTCCATATTCCTAAAATGTCAATATATATATATATATAACTTCAAACTTAAGTATGGAATCTTAAAATGTTTATTGGTTAGTTAATGAATTTGAACGAGCGTGTAGCATGATGAAATTACAGCAATTAATTGTTTGGTGATGCATTATGCCTCATATTCATTCCATTTGCACCGAAGGATGAAATTAAAATAATAACCTTGTAGTCTACCTACAATTTCACTCACAACTAGCTAGGCCTAATTCTATAATGCGTACCTTACAAAATACCATCCAGTTCACAAGAGCCAGCCCCAAAAAATATATCGAATAGTGAAATCAACTTTTCTGAGCAAAAATTACAGTGATGGGTCCTTCCTTTCGGAAGTGTATATCCTGATAGAATATTTATGAAACTTATATATACCAGTGCAGAAAAGTAAAGATTATATAAAATCATTGATGATGAGGATCTAGGACCACAGCACAGCCCATGTGTTGGATCATGCACCTTCGCGAAGAAAAAAGAGGTTGATGTACGGCAAATTGTGATATGGGTAAGTATAAATGATCAATCAAGTGGGAAGCTCGATCACACACTCCTCAAGATATCGATGAATTGAAGGCATGCATTGAAGAGAGTCATTTATGGCCGCCGAATCATCGAGTCACTGGGAAATGAATGATCGATCAGAAAAGCCGGAGCAAGCCAAATCTCTATCTCCAGCTTGCTAAATTAATACCCATCCATGTGCAGTAGTACTGGTGTGGTAGATGTCTATCTCTTCCGAAGAACGTACCCAACACAACCAGATCGAGGTGCAGAACTGCAGATCGACCACCGTAGCATGAGATGATCGATGATGAAGATCAAGAAAAGAAAGCGCACGTACGTTTGAACACGTACCGGCCGGGAATTAAAGCAGCCAATTATATATGAACATTGACCCTGTACCAAACAGTCCCCACATAAACCCTACCACCCAACCTCCTGAAGGCGACGACCGCCAGTGGATCGGAAACGCCCGTCCAAATTGGCAGGAGGATTCTTGTACGATACGTACGTACACTTGTAAGATAAATTAATCCTCCTTTGCCTACCGCCTCCGCGTCGCCGTCCGCCGCCGCCGTCGGCCTGGCCGATGACCACCTCCACTCCCCACTTACCACCTTCACGTTTTCCCCCTCCGCCTCCGCCTCCTTTTACCTGCCCGGCCATTGCACCGCCAACGCCGTCCACTTCTTCCTCCACCGTCTCGTGCGCTCTCCAACGTTGTCGATCCAGACATCCTTTTTTCTAAAAGAAATACTTAATTTGTAAGGTAGATTTAATCATAATATATTTTCAAAAGTATCTTTAATTATTTTCGATAAAATAAGAAAAAATCATTTCAGATGAATCGATCATATCTTCCGAAAATAAATATTAATCAATACAGAAAAAAATAGAAAAAGGAAAATTTAAGATTATGTATTTAGGAATGGTAAAAAAAATTTAAATTTTCGTTTTGCCGGTGTCTCTTTTTTAAATAAAAACGGGAAAAAAGTGTAAATTTA
Source organism: Amphibolis antarctica (assembly GCA_024699675.1). NCBI lineage: Eukaryota > Viridiplantae > Streptophyta > Magnoliopsida > Alismatales > Cymodoceaceae > Amphibolis > Amphibolis antarctica. The sequence goes on from JAMKPZ010000091.1 coordinate 58,647, forward strand.
ATTTTATTAAAATTAATTGATTAATAGAAAAGAATTGATAAATGATATAAAGATTTCAATTTTATTTATTAATTTAAACTTGTTTTCAATACTCTCCTAAACTTACGAGTCATTTATTACGGCACCTTATAGACATTTCACATATGTAGTGTGTATATATATTGACTCAGCAATAAAATTTTTAATTTTACTTATTAATTTTGATGTAAAATTATTTTTTCTAATAAATATTAAAGAATAATTATTTTTACTTGTAAAAAAGGAAAATTATTAAGAAGTGAGATTAAGGGTCAATTTGTTAAGAATTAAATATTATGTTCTTCTTCTTTTTTTTATATATATTATAGTTATAATATTTATCAAATATTTTTAATATTTTATGTCAAAATATTATATCAAAATTTTACATGTAATTTATTGTAAAACTTGAACTCAACTTTTATGATAATTTTTATCGTAAAATATTAAAATTATTTAATAAATATATTATAATTATGATAATACATAACAATTATTAAATAAACAATGGCTTCGCCGGCGGATCCACTGGTACAAAAAAATCTCTGACCCAAAGTTCGTCAGCGAGTTTACTTTTTTTTTCCCCTAAAATACGCTACAGTCATTGTTCCTTTACCATCTTCAAAGGTATCATTTGTTCGCCGAATTTTAATTTTAACTTAAAATTAAAGTTAAAATAGTTACCTAAATAATATTAAAATTATATAATAAATTATAAAATAAAAATTTATATAATATTATATATAATATATAAAAATTTATACGAAATTAAAGTTAAAATTGAAACAATAAGTAAAGTTAAAATCTCTTGACACGTGTACTCTACAGTAAAAATGGGGAGAAAAAAAAAGGAAAACCTAAATATTCAAATTATTGCAAATTTCGCGATGTATTTATATCGACCGTAACGTTTACTTATGTTAAAGATACGAGCATGTTATGCCTATATATATTTATGACAACCCATCGCCGTCGGAGAAGAACGACAGAACAAAATCGAAAACGATATAATAATGTGTATATTCTCTTGCACGAACTGTACAGTGCTCTGCCTCTCCGTCTGCTTCGCTTCCAGCTGTGAGCTGTGAACTCACCTCATCCTCATCACCAACCCGTTGAACTTTCCCTCTCTTCTCCTCTCTCTCTTTCCCTCTCGTGCTCCTGCCTGTGCTACGAAATAGAGGTTGAGGCCGTGCTTCCGGTGCACGCGTCACCACCACGAGCCGCAGGATTAGGGTCGCGGAAGCAAAGGAAGCGGCAGTTTCCCTTGTCCGTTGCGCTTCCGTATTGCTTCGACAGCAATCAACCGCACGGTTCAGATCCGAGCTCCGGCCGAGCCTCCTGCTTCTTCTGCAATCGTTTATAGCGGAATGCGTGTTGCGGGGACTCCGTCGGACTGCAGTGGAGTGCTAGGAAGCCGGATTTGAGGGCTTCGTTGTAGGTTTGGGAATGCCGGTTGTGCTAGTGTGAGAGGAGCAGTGGTCGTCCACGGATCTACGAAGAGCAGAAGGTGCTGAAGGATCTACTTTTTTCTATTGGTTTTGGTATTCTGTTGATGCTTCTTTCTTTTTTTCTGCGGTATGGGGGGTTTTTGGGGGAGTACGGAAATGTCTGACGTTTCTATCTTTTGATGTGGTTTGGTACGAATGCTTCAAAGTTTGTTGCTGTGTGTGTGTGTGTGTGTGTGTGTTGCATGAAGTTTCTGGTTTAGTATTTTCTTTTGTTCTGTCCTGTGGATAAATTTTTCTTCCCTTTCTGGATTTCCTTTCTTTTTAGCCGACCTCTCCTCCTGCTGAGAACACGATTCTACTCAGGTAGATTAGCTGTATTTTTTATCCAGCAGTATCGAGTCTTTTTTTAAGAGATTAGATGTCCAACAGAATCTATTTATCGAGGAGCATGGAAAAGTCGAATAAACTGTTCTGACGTGTAGTCTGAAGAGGAATGCCAACTATTTGTTGCATTTTTTCCTGTCTTCTCCTTTGCAATATCTGCATTCAGCAATATATCTTTCGTTTTCTAGTTCTATCGATAAATTCTGAGTCATATTTTTTGCTTCTTTTCTATTTCTTCTTATTTGTTTGATTCATACGATCACACGATTCTAATGATCCAGGAAACAGTAGAATACAGTCTAATGATCTAGACAATTGTTTCATCTTTTTATTCTTTTTAAATTTGGAAAAATAGAGGTAATTTCTTCGTCTGTATAAATTTTTTCAGTCAGAAGTGATTTCCATTCCGTAGCATTTTTCTCTTTCATTTCTAAGCATCATATTATTCATGTAGATGTACATTTTCAATTCATTGGCCATTTATATTTAATTATTCGCGTTTGATTTGTTAATTTTTTACCTGTTTATTATTTTTTAATCCTTCTCGTATATTAATCACACTATATAGCAGGATTAACAAAAACAGAAGATGTCGTCATCTGGAAGCAGTATCAGTGAGCAATTGTCCCAAAAGACATTCTTTTTTGGACTAAAGCTCTGGGTTGTGATTGGAATTGGAGTTGGATTCTTCATTATTTTTATCCTTTCCTTATTAGCCATATGTCTTGCTGCTCAGAACCGGAGGAAGTTAAGGAGAGCCTCAGACAACCTTCCAATGAGCCGCATTCCTCCTGTTTCTAAGGAAATTAAAGAGGTTAGAGCGGAACAGGCTGCCAATAATGATTATGCTACTATGAATGGAGCTCCTCATGTTGTTTGTGACCATTCTATCGAAAAGGAATCTAACAAGGTTGTGATGCAGTTCGGTTTGGGAAAATCACAGCATGCGGATAGTCATAGTCATTCAGAATCATTTCATCATATTGATAGGGATTGTAGTTCACAATCTGGTGATGATTCTGGGAGTGTTAGTTTATATAGAGCATCCTCTTCACATCCCATAAATGCTCCATCTCCTTTGACTGGCCTTCCAGAATTTTCTCATCTTGGATGGGGTCACTGGTTTACTTTAAGAGACTTAGAACTTGCAACAAATCGGTTCTCTAAGGATAATGTCCTTGGAGAGGGTGGATATGGTGTTGTTTATCGTGGATGCCTTATAAATGGAACTCCAGTAGCTGTCAAGAAGCTCCTTAACAATTTGTGAGTGTAATGCTAACCACATAATTTTGTATTTTCTTGCATACCCTTTGCTAGAATCTTCAGAATTTCTTGCATACCCTTTGTTTACTCACGTGTTTTGCCACTAGTTTTCTAAAGTTTAGCACTGACTTCTCTATATAGGGGTCAAGCAGAGAAGGAATTTAGAGTTGAAGTTGAGGCTATTGGTCATGTTCGACACAAGAACCTTGTTCGTCTTTTGGGATACTGTGTGGAAGGGACTCAAAGGTGTACATTTGTCCATGTGGAATTTATTTTACCTTTCCTATTTTGCTTTTTTGCATTAGTCATGCTAGCTTATTTTTAATCTTGGGGAATGGCATAGTTGCAAAAACTACTGTAATTTGTTCATTTGCAAAAAGTATGATTTTGAGTAGTGCTTTTGTTCAATCGACAAACTTGACATTTTTTTCCTTGTAATGTATTTTTGACTGGTCAGGATGCTCGTGTATGAGTATGTCAACAATGGAAATCTTGAGCAGTGGCTTCATGGAGCAATGCACCAGAGAGGATCCCTTACATGGGAAGCTCGTATAAAGATCCTACTAGGCACAGCTAAAGCGTATGCTTGTTCATTGGTCTATATTATGCTTGCACATTGAAATCAATTTTTTGTATAGAATGACATACACTTCTTGTAGTTTTTGTTCATAATGTTGATGTGACTTACCTATTTTCTTTGCAGCCTTGCCTATTTGCACGAGGCAATTGAACCAAAAGTGGTACATCGAGATATCAAGTCCAGTAATATATTAATTGATGATGATTTCAATGCAAAAGTTTCTGATTTTGGTCTAGCTAAGTTACTTGGTGCTGGGAAAAGTCACATCACAACACGTGTTATGGGTACTTTTGGGTAGGATTTGATTTATGCTGGTGGATTTTTTATTGCCTAACCGATGACTTGCCAAACTATAAGATATCTCTGTTTCCTTTTGTCTTTTGCAGATACGTGGCACCTGAATATGCTAACACAGGTCTTCTGAATGAAAAGAGTGATATTTATAGCTTTGGTGTTGTTCTACTGGAGGCTGTTACTGGTAGAGATCCTGTTGATTATGGACGCCCACCTCATGAGGTGTGAAAAATACGAAGTTCAGAATTTGTCTTATCTTAAAGGGAATTCTGTAATGTTTCTTTATGAATATATAATAATCTTAGTTAGCACATTATCAAGTAATTCTTCATTGTAATTTTTATTCATTTTTTAATTACAAATTTTTAATTAATTTATTAAGAAATATTTGTGTACGATAAGATTTATTATAATTTTTTGCAATTTCCATAATAAGAAAATTGGAAAGAAACGAATTAAAATACAAATTCAATTTTCTTCTCTTCCTTGAATAGACACAATTAGTAGGAAAAGTTGGATGGTGGAAAATCAATTACCTGAATTTTTAATTCCTTTTGATGTATGTGGACTCCTAAAGTCCATTGCTTGCGAAATTTTGTGCATGATATATCCTTAGTGGCATTTGTAGTGTGTGCTAGTATGAGTTCGTTGCTATAGTGGTTGATGATTGACATTGGCAGACTTTCTTAGGCAGGTACCAAGGTGCCAAGGCATGAATTGGTCCAACTTTGACTGTTCGCCTCACCTTGTGTTGAACCAGTGGATCTATTGCTGGATCCTTTTTCTGTATATATTTTTTTAAAATTTTAAAATATTTCATTGCAAGAAAACTTAAATATAAAGTTTTTGATGCAGTACTACTAAAATCTATTTAACTATTGAGATATATAATTATGCGTATTAATGAAATATACATGTTAGTATTATTATGCATTGTTGGGACGGATAGTCCCACATCGACTGTTAGGATGTCAACCTTGCTTGTAACTTAGGTTGAAAATCTTTTCAACTACTTAATTGTATTTTGTTGATATATGAGATCACTTTCAATTTAGTATTAGAATCAAATTGTGCACTCTATCCATAAGACACGTGTAGAGCCTATCCTAAGATGTGAATTTAGGATGTACTCTTGTACTGGATGTGAAACCCAGATTTTTGTACACTACTCTTGTACTGGATGCTGATACTTCACTTATACTAGATAATAATCTTTTTCCATGCTTAGATTGAAGCTTATATACATTTCATTCCATGTTAATTTGAAACAATACCAATAATGGTGGGACCTCTCTAGATTCATTTGTTTGTATGGACAACACTGTGGAAACTATTTATTTTCTTACAGGTGAACCTTGTTGATTGGCTGAAAATGATGGTTGGTAGCAGGCGGTCAGAAGAAGTTGTAGATCCAAACATTGAGACAAGGCCATCTATAAGGGCCCTAAAACGAACCCTTTTGGCAGCTTTGAGGTGTGTGGATCCAGATTCAGAAAAAAGACCAAAGATGGGCCAAGTTGTTCGTATGTTGGAATCTGATGATCCGATACGACGTGAGGTTAGTTACTTGATATGCTTCTTATAAGCATGACTTATTTTATCACATATCTTGAAAAATTTATATGAATTTCCCTAATTATAAATAAATTACTAAATTTTCTTGTATTTTGAGAATATATGTTTGTAAAAGTTTAGAGTTTGAAGTTGCTTAATTAACTTCGGGTGGTGTCAAATGAGTCTGTTTAGGTCAAAGACATCCTGTTTATGCCCAATCCATTTACAAACAAGTCGGGTTAGACCCATCCCATTTATCAAATGGGTCCAAGATGTCAAATTCAACCTGACCCATTTAATTGTCTTACATGCTCCAACTTGCTTCTAAAAGTAGCAGGTAAAAATTAACTGGCTTAATTTTCTCATCTAAATAGTATCTTTCTGATTTTAATGATTATTATATAGTATTGATGTTACAAAATAGTCTGCTTGTGCTGTAGCTTAGGCTGTTATGAATAAGTGGTAGTTTAGATTAGGTATTATGTAAGTGGTTGTGAATTGAAATCTTCACTTTGACAGGTTTTAAAGAAAAGTTATAAAACTGTTTTTTTAAAATAAATTAAATTAGTCTATATTCTTCGAATCTGAATTGAGTAATTGGGTTGGGTTAAGTTTAACCTGTCCATTTCTCTCACGTTTGGGTCATTGCTTTTAGTTTGAGTTTGGATTGACAACCTCAATTACTTTGCACAAGCAAATGCACATGCAATAATGTTCGTTGCAAAGAAAGGAAATAAATTTGATGAAAAATAAAATGTTAGTTCCCCATCTAGGAAAAACATTGTTAAAAATATAGATATGGAATAAAGAGAAAAAGGCATAAGCATCCTCTTCTCCCTTATGCCAACTCAAAATTCAATGTCATTAATTTTGCTTTCTTAATTACTAATGGGGTTGTCAAATGAATAGGGTTAGGTTAGATCCAATTTGTTTGCGTTACTTGCTATAAACAGGTTGGGTCAACCCTTTTAATGAATGGGTCCAAAAAATCCAACCCAAACACAATCCATTTAATTTTGGGTTTTACCTGATGCAACCTGCTTATAAATGAGTCAAGCTGGGTAAATATGATAAATTGGTTCAATTTACTCATTTATTGGATGTTATCATTTACCATTGATGTAAAACTATTGCAAAATAGTTTGTTCTTGCAGTGGTTTAGGCTAGTTGCTATGAATAAGTGGTTGTGATTTAAAATCTTCATTCTAGCGGATTTGAATAATAAGATTTTAAATAAATTTTATGATAAGTATTTTAAAAAATAAAATAAGTGAAATGCATCTATCAAGTTTAAATTCCAAACGTGAGCTTTACCCATAAGGAAACAGATTGGGTTAGTTTAACATGCTTAATTATCCCGGATTTGGGTCATCTTATGCTTAAACGGATTAGTTTGAAATTTTTTGTACATAGTATTTTATATTCTTGACTAGCTAATTATACAATTTGATTTGACTTTAAAAAAAGTAAGGATTGCCTGCCTACAGTAACATTTATTTTATAAAATAAAATAAATCAAGGAATATCTTCATTTTTCAGCATGAACAATTTTAGAATATTAGATCCTATTGTCAGTTTTTTTCCAAATTATCTCTTTCCTTGATATCATAAATCTGCATGAAGGGTAAGGGTAATGGACTGAAACACATATACGCTTATATTCTGTCCATCATGTTCATGTAAACACATATACGCGTATATACGCTTATATACGCTTATACTCACTTGTGGACCCTCTTTCGTGGCTGCCGTTCATGCCTGGTTATCGTGTGCTGCTGCAACTTCTACCAGCTTAGTAGTATAATATGGTATTCATTATTTGTGCCCCTTCTAAAACTAGTACACCGTATGCACATTGCACATTTTCTTTCTGATGTTTTCAGGACCGAAGGCTCCGTAGGAGGAGGGGTGGGAGCATGGAAATCGAATCTCAGAGGGAGAATTCAGATACTGATAAAAGTGATAATCCCGACTCAAGTAATGATGATAGGAGTACTAGACCATCATCGAGAACCTAATTTATGGATTCAACTTCCTACATTATTTTAACCTTGTCAATGACTATCTGTGGTCATCCTCTGGTCTCACCTTGGGCAAGCTACGTACAGGATTCACGCTGAACTGGAATAGCCTGTGTTAATCATTTGTTTCTATATTATTTTTTTTTTTGGTTGTAGCGCAGCTGTTAGGAAGGAGATTATTTTGATATATGTATGTATCTTAGTCCACACCTTTGTGTGTACAGGGTTTTTAGGTGCTCCAGGATAACTCTCTCCGTGGAATTGGACATTTTATATATTTATTATAGAGCATCCACTTCGTAAGAGCATTTTTTTTGGATAGTCTCGTAAAAATATCTTTCTTTTTCCTTACAGAGGTTGAGAACTTTATTTTCTCATCTATTATTCATCGTGCAATCATCAAATTGATGTTTTCCCGGATTTTCCCATGGTATCACGTGATTCATATTTTGTTTTGCCTTGTACTTTTCATGATGGGAGCTAACAGCTGTTACTGTCGTTTTTAGAAACAGAGGTATTTTTATATAGCCCGCATTAGTTTTCCGGAAGGATGCTTGATGAAACTGCTATAATAGTCTTCAAAAACTGATTTTGTCTCCGCTTTTCTAACCATTTGCATAGAAGTATTTTGGTGTAAACGCATATGATCATGTGAATGATATTTGGAAGTCCTCATTTTTGTGCTTGTAATGCTCACCTTGATCGAAAAATTTTATTTGAATGCCAGTTATTATGCCTATGGTGTCGTTAAATTTTCATTTTAGATGGCCGCCTACGAAATTAGTTAAAGAACGATAGAAATGGTGTACATTCCCTTGAAGGCTTGGAAGGCACTTACACAAGTTCAGTAGTTTCATAAAAAATCAGGCTCTGTTTGAAAATTCATAATGCCACATTTTCACTATCAAAACATCAGACCAATGTAATCCGGCCTCCCCAGTAGGGTGTCTTGTACAATATGTTAGAATGTATTGTATCTGTTTATAAAATGTGATGTGATATTTGGATTTGTTTGACAAAATCTCTAGATTAGATGAGTACGAAGTTTATGTATTTTATGATTTTTGAAGTGAAAATTTTATTTTTATTTTTTTTATAATTACAGTAAAAAATTTATTTTTATCATGTTATTTGTTAAAATATGTATTCTAAGTAATAAAAATCTTTGTAAACTCTAACTTTAGATAATATTTATGTTTTCAGAATTAATAAAAAATATAAAAATTTTAACTATTATTTTTTATATTTTACAAATATCGCCTAAATATCATACGGTGAATGCTAAAATGTGAAAAAGTCATTTGAAATTCAAGGAGATGGAGTAATGACATCGACTGTTCTTGCTTCTCGTATTTTCTGCGATAAAAATGGGGGAGGTGCAGGGGCAAGAGAGTCGTCGGAAGCCCCAAAAAAAACGGTCTTTGAATCGACGATGTTTGCTGCGAATCCTCTTTCCCTCAGCGTTCCAGAGCCCGCCTTTGAGTCATGGCTCCGGGACACCGGCTACCTCGAGATCGTCGACGATCGCGCCAACGCCGCCGAAGAACACCCCGCGTACATCCCTCCTTCCCCTTCTACGTCGGCTGCTAGTAAGTTGACGAGTTCATTCCCCCCGACCCCCAGCCCTACCGCCGAAAGCCCCATCGGACAACGCCGAGGGGCTGCCTCTGGCTTCAATTACCTCCGTGTTCACCTCCGAAGACTTGGCACCTCCATCTTCTCCGCTTCCCGAACCGCCTTATCCTTGCTCACACTCAACCCCTTCGCCAAATTGACGGCAGATGATTTCGCCGGCGAAACGCCGTGCTGGACCGTCGGGTTCATAAGCGCGCCCGGTGCCCAGCCGTCCTACTCCTGGCCGGCCGGTCCCGTCCAGGCTCAGATGAGGGTTCAGGAGAATGTCAAGCGTTACGCCCGCAACTACGTTTTCCTCACTATCCTTGTGCTTGCTTCCTCCCTGTAATAGCTAGCACCTGCACAACATTTCTCTTTCTTTTCTTTGAATTTTCCTTCCACTTACATCTTCGACTGTTGACGTGCCCTCTCCTTGCTTGGCTTTCTACAGGTATCAGATGCCCGAATCTCTCTTGGGTTGTATGGCATGTATTATCCTTTGGGAGGGATTCTGGTTCTGCATCAGCAGGTGGGATCTGGAACAAAACCATCCGGCTCTCAAAAGTGTCTTTGTTTACTTTACCCAAATGGGTGAGTTTGACACTTTCATAATTTTTTTTTTTTTTGTACTTGAGATTTTTTCGTTCTTGTTGAGTTGCATTTTATCTGCATACATCTGGATATCAGATTGACATTTCTAGGCACGTGGTTTTAGGAGAAACCAACAAAAAGATGCATTTCAGAACAAAGAGAAGTGTTGTCTATTCCATTCTCAAAATTTTCAAGTTCTGATAAGATCTTTCTATTTTTCTGATATCATCGTGGACTGTAGTGGGTCTCTGTGTCACATATCGCGCACGTGACAGTTAAATATGTGACACTCCGATCTGTTCATCCTGTACAAAAGTCATGGTTTAGCTTGTCACTTGTTCTCTTATGGAATATAAACTGCACACCATCCTCAAGAGCTTTCAAAGCAACCTTCCACCGCTGGTGAACCACAATAGTTTCAGAGGAAGAAGAGTCCAGATGTTGGTAGAAGATAGGGTTGCATATTCTCTTATGGAATATGCTTTCATCTTACATATTAAAATTAGGTTGAAAATGTCATTGTTGCCCCTGCTATCCATATTCCTCCAAATGAAACTGTGTAATCACCGAGTTTCATATCCTTGCATTTTCAAGCAAAACGGGCAGTTTGAGAGGAATCACAAGTATGTTGTGTAAACTTTTCCCAATTACTTGTTTCTCAAAAATTCTGGGCTGAATGTTTCACCCAAGCACCTTCCTTATTAATTAGAAGCCTCTCAGATCTCATGTTTCACCCTTTGAAACTTTGTTTGGTATGAAATTAGTTGTAAATTTTCTTAAAGTATTTGGTTATATATGTTTTGGACATTGCCTACACTTTTATATTGATGAATCTATCCAAGCACTTGTAATCTGATTCCATTTTAACTGTGTATTGCTCAATAAATAGGATATTCCTCCACATCTACCACTGAGATTCTTCTCCAGTATTTAAGTTATTCTCACTACCTCTGTGTGTTTGGGTGTGTGGCATTTATGTAGGATGATGGGACATTTCTCTAGGTATTCATGGGTCGTCCCTAGAGTCATTTATATGTGACTTCATTGGATGCTCCTGCACTCGACAGTTGATGGTGGATAATTGATGCTTGACCTATAAACAATGCTCGGCTGGTCTTTAATGTGAGCAGGCTAAAGGTTTTTTGATGCTTAAGTCAAGTTGTGCTTGGAGAGCAAAGATTGCATGGTTTACCTATGGTTTGGTATTTGTCGGATCCCTATAACATTTACATTGGTGAATTATTTATAGTCATCATTATGGCTTATGGTGGTAGGTGGGAGATAGTCAAAGGTAGACATGTGAACAGCCGATATTGGTGTTTGCTAATGGTTGAATAATGCGTGGACTTATTTGCTAGGCTTGACCTAGTCATTCATTGTCAGCCAATCATTTGGTAGGCATTGGAGGATGGTTGATGGTTACTGGTTGAGTTATTTGCCTGATTTGGGGAGCAATCTATGATGACTGGGTTTGACCTAGGATACCATCAGGAATAATAGTGTGCATCTAAACTCATTTAGTAAAATTCTCACTTGAAGATGACAGACTTGGGAAGCCTCTGCTATTTCCTTGGAATTAGTGTTATTTGAATCTCTTTAGGTTTGTTTCTAAATCAATGCTAGCATGTGGGTTGTATCTGCGCTGACTATATTTTAAGTTTTGAAATGCTTTCTGCCATCATTGTTCTTGTTTTTTTCTAACCCAAGTATTTATCAACGGAAAGACTCGTATACTGAACCTACTTTATTTTGTCACCACCATTCAACCAGCAACAGCAGTTGTGCTCTACTATTGTAATCTTCATGTAGCGGTGGTTGTTTCTCTTGTCATAAGCTATGCAGGTAAGAAGACCTGGGACCGTTTATCTTCAAGTTTTTCATATTTCCCCACCACATACATCGTGTTTTATTTCCTTTGCATGCAGTGATGATTATACATGCTTTTCTTCGGAAGCTGTCACCATCAACTCAATCTGTTGTAGCGAATCGGTACATAAGGCACCACAGCACAAAAAAGGATCAAAGGTTGAACTTTCAGGCCAGTGGTAAATAACCTTTGAATCATGTACATCACGAATTCGATGGTGCATATCAAATGATGCGAGCTTTTGGAACTTGGTGTAAAATTTGTGATTCTATCGTAGCCACGAGCATGCATGCCTTTAAATAGATGATATGCCAGACAACTTGGTAACACTTACTTTATCAAGTGAACACTTTTTTAATTTCTCACAAAATGTTATATGTCATCATTATTGAAAGAATTTTTATATACAAATTTTCATTTCACAATTTATTATGTAATTTTATAAATTTACTTTCAACTTTAATTTTTCGTTGTTGAAGTTAAGTTAGAATACCGTGAAGAAATTTGAAAACAATTCTGTCGAATTTCCGCATCTTCAAATCTTTGTGGAGTTGCATCGATACCATGCAAGATGGTGGCTCCTGTTTTCTTTAAACTCTCCAGATTCGATTTGGCATTTTTATGTGTTTGCAATCACGGCCTCTGGGAAGAATATGATTAACGAAAGCCGACATCACTTTGGAGATCTAAAAAAAATTGAACCATGCAGACAGATGGATGATTTAAAATTTATGAAGGTTGTTAACAAGCATAGATAACTTCAAAGATTAAAATGCATTTATGGTTTATAAATTATAAAAATAAAAATGCATGATGCTTTTAGGATTAAAAAAAATTAAAATGTATAGATGATTTAGCATTTATAGAAGGTTATTATGTATAGATGATCTAGGACGTGCATAATGTAAAACATTAGACCCAAGATGTGAATGCAATTACGAGAAACTTGGGGTGGTGTTTGTATTTTTGAAATTAACGTGAAATCATGTAATATGATAAAAAATAATAGTTTTTTTTATTTTTTATTTCTCATATTTTTTATTAATTTTAAAAACACAGACGTGAAAATGAAAGTAAACTTGCACAACATGCAAATTACATACCTTGCCATTATGAAGTTGAACTATACTAATGTAAAAATGTTACCACAGCAATCGATAAACGCAGGAAGAAGTGGGGGAAAGGGTGAAGATCGATTAGTGATATTGGAGTTGGGTTGTGAACTGGGCGAATGGGACGTCGGCTTCGATTTGCAGACTTTTATGTAGAAGGGCGGTCGGGTGTGTTGGTGCGGATGGGCGGCGGGCGGACACGCGGGATATTCGGATTTCGCCCTCTGGCCTCTGCCTTCCCCCCCTGCAGTTCCGGAAAAGAAGAATTCCCCCTTGATTGCGGCGGACGAAGGTGTTTTACAGGCGTGCCGCCGGAAACGACAACGGATGTGCCGTTCGCCCGTCCGCTCTTTGCCGCGTCTGAAAAGGAAAAAGTGCAGCGCAAGGACGCTTGCGGGCGGACGACCGTGGAAGCTCGGCTTTTGCAGGCGATGGCAGCGATACTGGGCGTGTTAGCGTCTTCTTGCGATCGAACGCCGGAGGACGCGAGCGGGGTGGAGCCGTGGTGTGGGCCGGGAGAAACAGTAAGGAAGCGGGAGGAAGAAGTACTAATGCGCAAAAGAGAGCGTAAAATGTGAAAAGTACGATTACAATTTAATAAAGTTGAAGTTGAAAATAGTAAATAAAAAATTTATATAAAAATGATATATTAAAATGGGAAAATGGAAATTTTTTTGAGGAAGTTTTGGTAGTATTTAGAAGAAAATTTTGATGATTTGAAGAAAAAATTTTAATGGTATTTAAAAGAAATTTCAGTAATACAGAAAAAATTTATGAAAAGTTTGATGTTGCAGATAAAATTTTGATCATTTAAAAAAAAAATTCTGATGATACGTAAAAAAATTTCGATAATATCAAAAAAATTTTGAACGTTCTAAGAAAAAATTTTAATCTAAAACTCACCACCCTGGTGTCTCATTTTCTTATTAAAATTTATAAAATTAAAATTAAAGAAATTCTTTCCCAACGTCACTTTAAATGCAACTACTACAGACTCTTACTTACCTACACAATATTCACCACATTATTAACGGAAAGCAACCAACACATTATTAACTGACGTTCAACAGACACAACCAATTACACGTGCACCCACCACCAACTCCACCAACACACACCATTCACGTATACACGACACCTGTATATTCGGAGACACCAACGGTAAATCCATCCCACTACCGGTTTAACCGAAGGTGCCACCAGTTAAACCCAACCCACCATCGGTAAAACCGGTCCTCTTGTAACAAGGTGAAATCAGCTGACCGTTGATCGGCATGCAATCGTACTAGGGTTTCCGCACGAGGAAGAAAACGACTCACGAAGTACATGGTGCGGACAAGGCGAATGAGTTGAGATTAAGGTAATGTTTGTACATTCAATATTAATAAGAAAGGATTAAAAATGACGAAAATTTTAACTACTATTTTCTTTCATTTTACATAATTTCACATTAATTTCGAAAATACAGATACCACCAAAGTAAATCAATTGGGCAAAATCTAGGCTTAGGTGCAACTTTTCTTTTCCAAAATAACTCTATGAATTCATCAGACAATGAGAATTAGTTATATTAACACCATCTGAGAAGTCTGAATTCAGAGTGTGAGAATTTAAAATCAACATGCAATTAATCAAGCTTCACTTACCCTTGTCTACCACCAATAGGTATAAATTTCTTGGTGTGTTAAGAGTTTAGATATTAGGGTTTACATACAAATAGGTTTAATCTTACATTGATTAAGCAGCAAGTGTTACTTTTACGTTACCATTGTATAAAAAGGTTTTACTTTTGTTAATGACATCCAATCTTCTACCTATTTCTTTAGCTTAACATGGTAAATGCTCCATTATGGACTGCAGTCTCATTTAAAATTTGAAATTAACAAAAAACAATGAAAATTTTGACTTATTATTTTTATTGCCACCCCCACACACTACATTCACCTTGACTTGGGCATTAGAAGAGGCGAAATTGACTCCATTAAAGCCACTGTGGAAGCTAATCAGAGAAAGGATCGAATGCACAAGAGATACAAGCCTGTAATTAATTCGTCTTAGAGATCATGAAACCAGTGTATTTCGGGAGAGTCAAAACTACCAGATGGTGATGGTTTTTGCTTTCTCCGGGGATAATAAACTCTGGGTTTAAAAGAAAGATGATCAGATGATCAGGTGCAGCAAAATATGTTAGTATGGCAGAACAAGTTACAAAGTGGGTAGCACCAGAGACTTGGGTTTGTGTTATCGATCAGTCCTTTACATCGTCCGTTACCTGAAAACAACGAGTCAGCAGCCTGCTAAAACGGCAAGGATCGATCCGCATGACGATAAAGAGTTCCAACTCCACCGTGCAGGCTGGGCGTCGATCCACCAAGAATTCTTCGCATCCTGGCTCTTCTCAAAATGCAGACATGGTGAGAGTGACAATCTTGGGATTGCAACAGGTGATGATCATCGTCGGCACTTGCAAAAAGCATCATTCTTCTTCTGGTGACGTACGTCCTGCCGGCAATAATGCTTCTTGACGAGAGAACAGGATCCGGAATGGGTAGGGGAGGACCAAAATTAGCGTCAGGGCTGGTGGTGAGTCTAGCAGACGGAGAACAAAGGCTTCCTGATGCACCATAGACATTGGCATTGGGAAATGATGATGGTTGATGACGCCCAAGATTGTTGTCGTTGAATGGCAAGTATCTCCACTCCGTATTAAGATTTGGCATATTCAGAGTGGCTGCAGTGTTGACAAAGGAAGTGGAAATCACAACATCCCCTCTATTTCCCTGCAGTGTTGGCAAATATGTTGTATTCTTGCAGATTCTGAACTTGAAGGTGCTGCATTCACCTAAAGGAAATGGCTTGTCGCACCTTCCCCCGTCCCCTCTCTTGTTATGATAACCAGGGTAGTCCTGAATCTTGAACACCACCTCATCCACCAGTGCAAGAAAATTCTTGGAAGCGAGTTCTTCAAGATTCCAATAGCAGAAGGGAACCCCCGTCTTATGGCTCACATGAACCTCCCCATATGGCCGAAGCATATGACTTGCATTATTGAAGAAACCGCAGACAAGTTGTTTGTGCTGACTGAAGCACCCCACAGCAAACAAGGCTAATTAATGAGACCCAAAAAACTTGCAACCCCAATTGTGGAAAACAATTGAAATGCGTTACAATTAACCCTCATTGATTTCTACAAATCCTACCATGAAAACATACGGAGAACTCCAGCAGTACATGTCCAAGGAGTTGAATGTAGTGGTAACAGGGTAGATGGATATCGATCGATATAAAACAGCGAAAGACAGGAACATAGCAATGAAGTCTAAACATTGCTTGTACATTAAGCACAGAAGCAGTTTCCAGTCCTAGTCCTAAAGAGCATCCATGCATGTCAGCTTCTTGCCAACTACCACAACAAGCCTTGAAAAAGGGTAATAGAATTCACTGACGTGATTTCAAGGGTCTAAGCAAACCCAATATAAAATTTAAATAGACTAATGTAATCATCACCTCTTTTGAGCTATAATCTCATCATGTGAGGTCGAATACTACCTGAATTCTTATCTTTCATGTATTTCCATCTATGATTAAATCTTAAGTTGAATTACATAAATTTAAATTGATTCTTACAATTCTTAACCAATTAATTTTAGGTTTACCTCTTCTTTTAATTTCTTTTGCACTAATCAATTCTCTTGTTCTAACTAATGTATTCCTTGATTTCCTATGGATTTGATGTTTGAAGACTTTCCCTTAACATGTCTTCAAATTGATTACGAGGAAAACATCAATTAATATTTCACAAGAGAATCTAAACAAACAACCTAAAGGAGATGAACACTATTTATTATGTAGTAAATGAAATGGAGTAATGCCATGTTTCTAAAATCAGTACATTATTGGTCTTGAAACCTCCAGTTTTGAATCCAACAAACGATACAAAACAGTCATTTGAAAATACACGAATTTCTTCACTGATTATTAGCAGAAGCATTATTAGTATGAAATCAGAATTCCAGTAACATGTAATTCCACCATAACCACAAGCATGCATTGAAATAGAGTACATGTAAGACAACCTAGAAGCGCTTACTTTATCAAGTGAACACTATCTTCCTTTCCTTTAAATCCTGCATGAGGAAAATTGAAAACAATTCTGTCAAATTTCTGCATCTTCAAATCTGAGTGGAGTTTCATCTTAGTTGCATCAATCCCATGCAAGATAGTGGCTCCCATTTTCTTTAAACTCTCCAAAATTGACTTTGCATTTTTATATTTTGCAATCACGGCCTCTGGAAAGAATATGATTTATGAAAGTCATTACTTTATGGAAATCTAAAAAAATTGAACCATGCAGCTCGATCGGCAATAAATTCCAATACAAATTCTGAACGTCGCATACAGAGTGCCAGCTCCTAGAAAAGGTTTTATCATGAACTCAAATTTTACATAGGTGCACATGACATAAACACTGACATCCTTAAATAAACACTAGCTTTAAAGGAAAAAGATAATCACCCAGGTTGTGTTACCAGCTAACAAAAAGATCCTCCTACCAAGGTGGGGGCTAAGGATAACCTAATTGTATGTAGCTAAACCTTCAAGCTCATCATCTTCATGTTGTGTTAAGGCTCACCCACTTAATTTTGTTGTTAGCTACTCCTAAATACATTCTATAACTTTCACTACCATTAAAATTACTCTTCCATGATCCGAAGGTCTTAAAATTCAGCACACATTTTCTTAGATTTCATTCATTCATTCAATTTTAAATGGAAAATTAAATGCACGTCTTTCACAAATACTACATTATCTTAATTGTTAATCTCATGATCCAATTTTAATTTTAAAAACTACAAAGATAGTGTTCATACAAGATTGTATTTCTCTAGGCACCTACAGGATCCATTTTGTGTCTCATCATAGAAGAGATGTACAAATATTAGCTGAAATGATGTTGTAAGCAAGGATGACGTGGGAATCTTAATTTTTTGAAAAAATAAAAATACAACGAACAATAACCGTATAAATATTTATTAAAGATCTAGAAACACATTGTAAAATGTTAACTTCAATCTAACAACTATCAACCCTAGGACCGAGGTTCCCAGAATGCAGCACATTCTGTTAATGCAGGGAAACAATAACGTAGAATTCGAGATTACGCCACTGAAAATACAAGTATTTGATATTCAAACTGATGTAGAAAAAAGGTGCAAGAAAACGCACAGACTATATTCAAGAAAACGATGCCGAAACGTGGATTAGAATGAGAAAGAAAGGGGTAGTTGCATGATCATCAGTTATGTTCTAACAAAGTGAGAAAAACCCAAAATAGAAACAGAAAAAGGAGAACCAATGCTGGTGGTAGCTAGAAAAAGAGGAAAGAAAAAAAAAACTGCCGGAATCAAGAAATTCTAAGAACAGAGTGCTTGACGAGTAAAAACTCAAGAGAACAACAAAATGGAGATCGTTCGGTAGCATCTTCGTGTAAAAAAGTAGAGAAACGTAAAGAGAAGAACATAGCAAAAAGGGCATATGTGCATAAACGCGCGTATTCAGAAACACACACACATATGTATACATGCATTGGTGTATGCTTATGGCCAATTAGGACCCATAAAAAAAGGCAGTCATCCGCTCAAAAATCGACAAGCACCCATCTCCAACATTCCATGCTGCAGTCAACACGTACACGAACGCAGTGACACCAAGTAGCCAGTGGTATCGTCATACCATAGGTA
Organism: Amphibolis antarctica; assembly: GCA_024699675.1. Classification (NCBI taxonomy): domain Eukaryota; kingdom Viridiplantae; phylum Streptophyta; class Magnoliopsida; order Alismatales; family Cymodoceaceae; genus Amphibolis; species Amphibolis antarctica. Next base: position 77,137 of record JAMKPZ010000091.1, read on the forward strand.
TCAAGCGAAGTGGCAACGATGTTGGAAGCAGAACCGAAGGTGGAAGCCAGGGAATGGGAGAAGGAGAAGTCACCCTCCCCGACCAGGAGGATGTCGTGGACGGAAGCATAGTGGGTGACCCACTTCACTGCTTCGTCGTCGTCCACCTCCTCCGCACACACAGTCGCCCTTCTCATCATCGCTCGTCTCCTCTCTGTTGTTCCTCACCCTCTCCCGCGCAGAAGGAAAAGGAAGAGGAGAGCAGTATAATAAGACCATGCTTGATTTGTTGCATCACATCAAAAATGCAAACCACTCCGCCTGCCTTCACTCCTCGGGGATGAAAACGCCAAAAGCAGAATGCAGGACGCCGCCCACACTCGCATTTTCGAACACCCCGCTGACGAAGGTTTTATCTGTTATTCATTTTTTTATTTCATTTTAATTTTACTTTTATATAAAAAATACCGTAAAATTTAATTCTGACAACAATATTTAACTTGTAATTCTCCGTCGGAACATTTCATTATCAAATATACCTTAAAATGATACATGTGTATGATTATTAATTTACATTAATATATTTTTTTTAATTTTTTTTAAAATTTATATTTTCGATATACACTGTACAAAAATTACTGCTACTCCAACAAGTGTATGATTTTGATTTTAAATCTGCTTTTTCGTATTTTTGAATTTTGATTCAAAAATTTATGACGTCGTCAGACGACCTTTGGTATCCCTTCGTAGACCCAATCATTTCGGTCTTTTAAAAACTTACGCATATATTTTTTTTAAAAGTAAAACTTATATTTTTAAATGTTAAAAATATTTGATAAATATTATTATATATAATAAAAAACGTTTAAACAAACGATGCCACGTAATATAATGTAACGTGTGCATGTAGAACGTGGTAACAATATTTAAGTTTTAGTAATAATTAGTAATGTATTAATTTTTTAAACAAGAGAAAAGATATTTGTTAATAATTTTTTTGCATGTCTATCGATTTAACAATTATTCATATTTATTTATATCATATTATATTTATGATAATAAGAGATATCGATGCGTTGAACCCTCGACTGGAATGTACCTTAACAAGAGTGCCCTAGTTTTGTGATTCTAATAATGTCAGGGTTAGACATAAGGAGAACCATGTTAAAGTTCCATATTTAAAGTATTTCGCCGTTGAGAATAAAAAAGTTTCATGTTTGTCCAACTAGATAATATTTTTTCAAAAAATTCGACGAATTTGAAAAATAGTTTTTTAAGAAAATATAAAAAAATAGAAAGCAACCAAATATAGAAGAACGACAAAACAGCATAATTAATCTAGTACTACAAGACCAAAAAGGACATCATAAATTTAAATTCAAACACAAACACGGTCTTTGTAAGAAAATGGCAGCAAAGAACATTCACAGCCCATTTCGGCATTCTCAAGCCAGTTAGAAGTGGTGCATCTCATGAAGAAGAAAAGCAAAAAATCCTTCAAATTAAGCGCAATTGAGGACACGTACTTAAATTAGCCTAAAGCTGCATTTAAAGCAGGGATACCAGACCAAAATTAATATGAGAAAAATACAGACCAAAATCTCACTCAAAAGAGAAGGATAAAGGCCTCAACTAAACATCCACCGGAAAGAAAGAAGAATATAATTTACAAGGGATCCCATCCAATCAAAAAAATTTATTTTTTTATTTTTTTTTGATGAATCAGAACCATGTAGGTATTCTGACTCTCTCTTTCAAAAGAAAACTGGATAGTTCTTTTTTACAAAGTAAATAGATTTGACTATAACATGAGGTTAATTTCCTTCTCGTTGATTTCGTAGACATGGTCCCTAGCTTCTGTTAATGCAACCTACGAAGTGTTTTAGTCATAAGATAAGCCTTCTAGCATGAGGCCAAATAAGTTGTAAATCCCAGTAACGAGAACAAAATTTACCTGTCCTAACTTGGTGAAGAAGTTGCTGGATAAATTCAAGGATTCGATTGTCACATCTTCGTTGGCCTTCAAAGCTTGCGCTAGAGCAAATGCTCCAGTATCCTGTGATGCCACACTTACGCATGAGTATCATTTTCGTAAGAAAGCAGGCCAGCAAGGAAGGCAAAGTGTGTGCATACCCTAATTTCGTTAAAACTTAAATCAACATTAGTTAGGGCTTCGTTAACAATTTTTAAGCTTCTTGCGAGAAAAACCACGCCCTGTGAAAGAAAAGGATTAGGTATACAAGTTAGAAACTGTCGCTTCACTGCAATCACCTGAACAAAACAAGAGTGCATACATCATCTCCAATTCCATTTGCCCGCAAATCAAGTGTAGACAACGTAGTGTTGTATTTCAAAGCATCTGCTATATACTCTGTGCCCCTCGCTCCTATCTATACAAACATCATCGCCCAATGAAACATATGCACTACAATTACAGAGGCAGCAAGCATCGAGCTATTGTTACCTGACACCAACCAAGCTTGAGGGTTTCAATCTTTCCGTGGAACTTCAGTATTTCAAAGAGGGCTTTTGCCCCCTCAGACCCAAATGGATTGTATCCTATCTCCAACTGTAGAAAGAAAATTAGAAATCCCCTAACATGCAAACATTCGATTTTCTCAAGAAGTGTGAAAACTTACAGTTGTGAGTATGGAATTATCTTTCAAAACACGAGCTATTGCACTAATGCCAGTGGCATGAACGTTATTACCACCCTGAAATGCAAAGAACTTGTAAACAAAAGCTGAAAGCAAACAAATGCGTCTTTTTAAATGAATATATGCAACCAGGAAATTTTCAGATATGCTCCACATGTGGAACATTGCTGAAAGCTTCCCTGAAAGAATACTGTAGAGTGGCAAATTGCAAGAAGACACTTATTCTTGTAAAAAAAGACTGCTTTAAACAAAAATATAAAAAATTCTGAGAATGAGAAATATTTTCAAAAACATTGCTATGCATAAATGTATCATTCGAAATGAAAATAAAAAATCATTAAAAATTGAAATGGGAGCTTTTTAGAAAACTTATTGCAATATCTTAAAGGTAGTCAGAATGATTTAACCTAATAATACAAACAAATGTTGATTTTTCAATTGAAGATAATCTACAATAATATGGCTAGTCTCCATCAAAGTAAAGGAGGTAACACTAAATCCTTGTTTGTTTATCCAGCTTCAGTTCTAGCTTTAACTTCAATAATTATGAAGAGTTGAAGTTGAAGATAATTTTGCAAACGATAATAAAGTTATATAGTGAATTGTGCGATAAAAATTAATGTATGGAAGTTTGAACGATAATGATAATATATAGGAATTTACGTAGAACTGAAATTAAAACTAGAGTTGAGAAAACAAACGAGGAGAGCCAAAAAATTCATCAAACCAATGTGAGCAGGGATATTAGAAATAGAGAGATATATTGATAAACTTTGGAAAATAGTGTCAATTAGGGACCTCTACAGTTTGACAGTTGTTTCTATTGTAAAAGCTGACTCCACCTGTACAAATCAAGGAGAATAATATGGGTAAAGCCCCATTGGACCCACTGAAGGATAGCAGATTTTCATCACCCAAGTAGCAAATCTGATAAGGGCAAGGATAGTCTCTTACGTCAATCAGGCTCGGTGAGAAACAAACAGACTCAATTCATCAAATGTCTCATTAGGCCTAACCTACATTCTAAGCTTGACTCTCACTACTCTGATAGTCAACAGGTCAAAAAAGTGTAACTTGATACCTGCACTCTCCATGTGAAATCAAATCCTAACAGTTTCGAAATACCATAATAGTAACAGTTAACCCTTATAAGCAGGATTTCCTTGTAACGTGATCATTTGATCTCTTTGTAATCCTCTCAAAATTTGATTTTTTTCCCTACCATCAAGCTGACTTAAACATCATACATTCCTTGGCCATCCACACACCATGGGTCCCAAGAACTTCAGTTTTAGTTGCAGGTTCACATTTGTGAGTTCCATTTTAAGCCTTGCAGGTCGTCAATCAACCCTCAACGAGGAATCTAAGGATGTGCAAGGATGGAAGAGACCTTAGGGAGGCCAGAGAAGTTGGGGTCATTTATGCAAAATTTTTGCTCTTCCTGTCTTACATGATTCAAAGATGTTCCTAGGTGAAATCAGGGGGTCACTCTTCTACACACGAGGACTCTCTCTGTATTTTAGACACTTTCATGTGCTGGAGTCTGAAATCCATATGTTGGAAGCATAACCAGCTCCAGTGTACCAAAAGTCAAAAAACACAACATCAGAAACATGCCAGAGAAACTCCATCCGTTCAAAACTCTGGAGAGTGAGGAAATGGTGAAACAGAGGAAATGCAACAGATGAAAAGGCAGAAGAGTAATCTCATAGGAAGAGTCAACAAAGCAGTGAAATCTCCCTTTGTTGAAGTGGTAAGTCTGGTTACCTTGACAATTTTAAGAAATACAAGCTAAGGCTCTGGGATAGCACATATGACCTCATGGATCATATCATCACTTGCAGGGATGCAATGTTTGGAGTTTGACATCCTTATGTGCAAGCTATTCCTGACTAATGCTTATGGGCAAGGCTCGAGTCTAGTTTTTTGACTTGAGTTGGTATAAGTCTTCACTGTAAAAAAATTTAACTTCAATTTCACATCAACCATTGATAAGTCAAAAAAATGACAAGCGCTTGAAAATTCCATAATGTTAAAGTCATGTCAGTGGAAATATGATAAAAAATCACATTTTGTTAACAAATTATCATGTTGACATCAATTTTGATGTCATTTTGAGAATTCAAATATCCAAAACATGTCAATGAAATTGTTGCCTTTACACATTTCAATTTATAATTTCATGTTCACTACCAACAACAATAGGAAGAAGACAAAATTTGTAAACCATTTGTTCTTGATCATATAGAGACGAGGTGAAAAACCAAGAAGCTATGTTAGCAACAAGAAAAATAAATTAAGTAGCTAAATGATGATAAATAATATGAATTTATCAATGGACTCTCTCAAAAACTAAAATAGCAGTTCCTACCCAGATACCAAATAATTGACTACCCCTAAGTGGGAAGTTAACATCATAGCTAGAAAGTATAAAATTTTATTGTTTAGGTAGATTTCATAGATCAACACCATGTGCTTTTGTCAGAAAAGATTTTGGTTAGATGCTTTCCTCTCAGAATTTTCTCAAAAGGATGAGGTAATGAAGTGGCAACTGCAAAATAATTTTACATAGATTAGAAAAATTAAAGTTTTTCATGTTGGCACAACAATGGAATTCTGTGGAAAGAAAGACTTAATGGAAATAAATATCATGTCATACAATATCCAAGGTTGTGATTGAACGGTTCTCCCTCAAGGCTCCCGCAATTTTTTCTGCTCCCTGCAATTGGCACATGTTACTATATCATACCCAATCATGAGCATTAGGAATATATCACCAAAATGAAGATATTAAACATCTAACTGATAACGAGATGGCCACATTTTAGAAAAGCCACAATGCAGCACAATATGCAGTGAATAGTAAGAATTTTCCATACTTTGGGGAGACAAAGGAGAATGAAAGCATAGTACCTCGTCACCAATGTCATTCATGTACAAGTTCAACCACAAAAGAGATTTTGTTCTCTTGATGTATTCAGCTATATGGAAACCACCTTTCGATCCAATTTCATTTTTTCCAATATCTAAAAGAGTTATTTTTCCTGTGAAAAAATATCCAAGATTAGAAATTTCACGTGACATACAAGAAGATCGCATTTAAGGTACCTTTGTGGGCAGATAATCCAGCCATCAGTGCTATCGCACCTTCATTGCCAATATCATTTCCATGCAAATGCAGTTCCTAGAAAAAGGTGAGCACATCATTATTTTTGTATGTCTTGATTTCAATATGTAAACAAATAATACCAAAATAGATGCAAATAATAGAAGCAATGTACCAATAAAAGCTGAGGACAGAGGCATGGAAAAAAAAACCATGAATGAAAAGTGTATCATGATGATGAAATAAAGATTTGCTACTTACGTGAAAATTAAAAATGGTGGAATACTTGATTGGGGTTTCCTTGATCAATAATACACATCTATACATATAGAGGTTTTAGAGAGAACTATCAAGCAATCCCAACTTGATCTAACCCAAAGATTAATATAATTATCTATTTACCCATGTTGTGAATAAGAGATGGGAGGTCAACTATCATCTCACTAACAAAACAAAAGGCCACTATTTATAGAGGCTACATAAGAAGGATGCAGAACAGCTAAGCAATGTGGGACTAAACTGATACACACAAAACCCTAAACTCTAACACTCTCCCTCAACTTGAGTATTCAACTCGTTTCAAATTTAAAACCAATTCAATAACTTAGACAAACACATACTTAAAAACTCCAATGATGATTTTTTTTAGTGCAAATGCACACAAATGTGCCACATCCCCCATTTCCTTTGTTTGTTCATCTTCTTCTCTACATTAGGGTTGTAGGTGAAGAGCACAAACAACAACAACAAATTTCCAAGCAACAAGCACAACCAAGCAAATAAATTGACAATGATGAATTGATGATGCTAGCACAAGAAGAATATATCCACACTGTGACAGGTGGAATACTCTGGCTTTATGCTATAGTGGAGCTGACAACCGAGCTACTTCGAAACTGCTAGTTAAATAATCTTTGAATAGAAATGGAAATCTCAATGGCATTCTCACATTGTTGCTAGCTTCTAGGATCTTCAGTGAAGATTGTCTTCTTGCTAGTGAAGGCAGGTAAGATGCAAGGAGGGATACAATGAATTTCCAAGCTACACATGAACATCTAAGAGGTGGTCTTCATTTTTTGGGCATTTACTTAGGCAAGACACAGGTGAAGACACCAAGCTGAAGATGTCAAGGGTATCCACACATGTTAAGGGCAATGACCATTTAAAGGGGGGAGGATTGTTATGATCCCATTTTGTCTTTTTTTTTACAATCTTATATTGTAATTTTCTTATTGCTATTTTGGTCCTTTTATCTTTGGCATCATTCATGAGTAACTTTTTTCAACTTCAAGAATTGAAAAGAGTTAAAGTTAAAGCTAGTTTTGTGAACGGAGTTGAAACTGTATAGTAATTTAGATAATAAAAGTTTATACGTTGAAACCTATGCAGTAATAATAATGTTGAGTGATTTTGAAAACTGAAAAAAGTTACTCATGAACGATGCCTTTGTAATCAACTTAAAGACAAGTATAAATACACAAGGGAGCGTAGAAGATGGCATAGAAGATCCCCAAGTGATTTATGTCAATTTCTACCCAAATCCTTCCAGTACACCGAAGGTCAGGAGGTTCTCCTTCCATGTGCATCATCACGCAATCCACTACCAACATTCATAGTGACATTCCTATCTCAAGCATCATGCACTACCATTTATTTGAAAATTGAAATTCAAATTCGATAAATTGATCAGGATTTTGAATTCTATTAAGATTTTTGCTGTTGTTACTTGTTATGTGATGTTTCAAAAGAAATAAAGGTAGTGATTGTGCATTTAGAATTAATAGAAAATCATGTGAAATGATGAAAATTTTAGTTAAAATTTTAATTTTCATTCGGTATATAATATTAAACATCTTACTAAGGAATCCAATGAGTTAATAAGTAAAAGATAATACTAAGTACTTTAAATTTACAAGTTGCACAATGAATCTTGATTCGGAATCGTGGAATTAGTGCATATAAATAAAAATTTTCCTTTTTCTGTTTCTGTCATTCTATGTTAGTGCTGTCTATAGTGACAGATTAAACCAAATTCCCGCAGTTGGACGGTTGGTTTATAGTACTAGTTTCATAATAAAAGGTGATGGTTTTTAGAAAGTGTGAATCAATAAGTTCTAATTTAACAATTCATGAAAAAATTTTCTCATATTCATATACAATTCAATTAGATGCAAAATCCATAAGTCTCGCCTTGATTTCATGGTTAATTTTAACTAAAATTTTCATCATTTCACATGATTTTCTATTAATTCTAAATACACAAAACCCCCTAAAACTACATTCTATTTTGAGAATTCAACCAGTAAAGATTTATAAATTTGAAATTCAATTTCCATGGTAACGAATTTGATTTTGACTGTGTTAAAATGTTTGGCTTTCTTATGACACAAAGGTCAGGCACCTAAATGAGTATGCTCTCACCCTCAAGGACTTGTTTCTTTCAATCCCCTTTGCAAGACTGCCAGCACCAAGCGGGCCACAATAATTACCACTGCCATAATGATTTCAAGAAAAAGAAACATTAGTTTATAATAGTTCACCAAGAAAAAAATGGCAAGTTGAAATATACAATATAAATAGGAAAACATCAACAATCGAATATGAACACCATTTCCATTAAGAGAAGTACAACAGATATTACTAACTTGAGATGAATTGATCGAATCGTTGTATTCTCAAGAAGTGCACTAGCTAAACTTGAAAATCCCTGTGACCATTGTTTAAAGCAGATAATGGAATACATAGCATTCAACAAAATGAATTATAAAAGAAAGATTTCTATAAATATGAAACACATGAATATAAGAAATAATTTAAGACAAGAAATACTTACAGAATAATCTATCATATTGTTGTTTAGTTCTAGAACTCGCAAACAGGAAGTTTTTTTCAACATCTCTGAAATGGCTTTTGCACCCTTCAAAGATATTCATAGAAAACCATGAAAACTTAAAGACATACGAACAGAACAAGCATAAAATTCACACTGCAGACCTCATCTCCAACACCAGCACTGTTCAGCTGAAGCTTCTGTATGCTAGAGTTGCCAACCAAAATATGTGAGAGGCACTGCAAAATCAAAATCATAGGCAAAGCTCACATTGTGAATTTAATACAGGACATTCAAATGGTTTGTTAAAAAAAAAAAAAAAAGATACTATAAGATTACATTGGAATCATTGCAAGAAAAATTTGGAATTAAGGCAAGTTCAATTTCCTTAAATGCAGATGGGATTTGGGAAAAAAATTGTTTTTAAAAGATTAATTCCTTGTACTGGGAAACGAAAATTATACTTTTTACAAATAATAAATAAATAATAAAAATGCTCAATAAATATGAGAATAAACCAAAATATCTATTAAAATTATTTCCAATAGTTATAAATAACAATCGAGAAAATAATTTTCGATAAATATTCTCAAGATATATTTGATGATAAACATAATTTACTTCTAAATATACATAATGTAAGAAATTAAAATGGTAACTACTATATGTAATTACCATGAAAATAAAATCATCATAATAAAACTATAACTATAACAAATATATTAATTTTCAAGTCCCATAAAATGGTATTTATTACATTACAAACACAATTCTAGTAGCCTACACATGATTTTTGGTCATCTTCGAGAAGTCTAGTCAGCAAGCGAACGTGTATTCTCAAGTAGTCAGTGTTGCCAAATAACTGGCCAAAAAACATGGTCTACAAGTTCAAATTTCCTCCTTCATGCTCAATTTCTTTGTAACCAATTAAATTATCAAACCAATGTTCTTAGAACCATACTGCATATGAAACCATTATCTCTTTCAGTTCAGTTCAGAAATCAGTCCAATTGATTGGACCACATGATGTTATAATTATTTATTTTAAATAATTAAAAGTGAAAAAAGAAATATAAAGGAAAAAAAGAAAAAAGATACAGAAAATTATACAAAGTTCTTCCAACTATATTCATCATTATGATGTTAAAAAATATTCTTGAACAAAATATAAAGAGAAATAGTAGATGTTAAACCTCAAAAGCTAAAAGAGTAGGCTGCCAAGTAAATCAGTTGGATCGATTGGCAATACAGGTCCAATCATCTGGTCGAAGCAAACTCAACAGGTGAACTACAAAATTGGTCCTACTAGGGGTTGCTGAACAAGAAAGCCTATCAATTCACAATTCAGCCAGTCTGACTGGCTAGTCCAGCCAGACTAGGACGTATATATGGATAACCGCTTATATAGCTATCTAATCCATACGCCCATCTAATGACATACATGTAATAATCATCTCACACCTATTAAGGTTAGAAATGTATCAATCATATCCAGCTTTATACATAATCTCCCAAAATTACTAACATTTATCTCTTTAGTGAACATAAAAACCATAAATTCAGAAGATTGTCAACAGTTCCATAAATGTAGAGTATGGAAAAGATCCAATTTCACGCAACCTTACTTCTAAAAAATCAAGAGATTATTCCCCATGATTCCTTGCTTGGTTTGGTTCGCACCTTGTTCTTATGTCATGCTTTTAGCTTCTTTTGTTTCTAGTGGGTTCCCTTCTGGAGCAAGATAGGTTATTTTCTTCGTTTTAGCACAAATACAACTTGTGAGTTTCCTGATTTTTATTGATTTTAATATGTTTCCTTTGTTGTCACTCAAAATATTTGTGGCCTCCAAGTCAAAATGGAGAAACACAATCATTACGAAAAAGCCCACCCTTTATTTTGTGTATAATTATACATGCATATATTTCATAAGAAATTTTTAAGAGAACTTTTGCTTTGAATTTTCTTAATTTTTCTTTATATGATTAATACACATCATAGATGTTATTTTCAAACAATTTCTAAACTAAGAAAAACAGAACTATATGGCCAAACAGAAATTACATCTTTTAAGTTAAGCTTCCCTTAGCTACTTTTGAAGACAGTGGATTCCATCAATATTTATGGCACAAAGAGACCCAGAGTTTTCTCAAACATGGTGCCCTTTTAACAAAGTTTTAGTTGAAATCATAATTAGTGTTCACATCTAGATGTCATGCCAACAAGGCATCATTTATGGTCATGGTTCTCAAAGACCTTGGCATGATCCAAACACAACAAGCAACCGTAACCATGACCAAGGCACACCCAAGTATCAACGCATTTGCACCAGAGGCGCCCAAGTGTAAGGGTTGCTTCTTATGTGTAAAATGCAATCCTTTGTTAAAACTGGAGCCCAAGAATACATATCCACTAGTAATATTCATCAAGAGCATGCAATGATCAGTTGCGTACCTCACTAAGACATTGCCCAAGTTTACTTGACTGAATTTTTCAAACTACGCACATTAGACTTGCTTCAACTCATATATAACCTTCTTGAAGAGGCATATCAATTCTCCCACTAAATGATGTACCCTACTCAACCAAGTCACCATATAAAAATGCAATCTTCACATCAAACTAACACAGCTACCAAAACTGGGTGATGGATACAGACAATAGCACATGTAAGAGGTTGAGGAGGATAAATAGTGAGAACATCTCTGCATAATCAATTCTATATGTTAAAAGTGAAACAATGAACTACTAAGTGTACCTTATATGTCAGGGAACACCCACGTACAACTGAACACAAACATTCCTTCAGGTGAGTTTCCAAGTCTTGCATTCCACAGGAGAATGTGAATTGGAGGGTGAAGACTGTCTCTACTCCAAGTATTAGACTTTCAAACGAAATTTGGATTAAGCCATGCAAGCAAGATTGTCACTATCATCTCTTTATGATACATCTTGGAGATACTAGCAATGAATGGTTAATAAATCTCCAACTCATCAAGTGTAAAGGGAGGTGTTATAGAACTCTTGAATTGATCTCTCCTTTTGTCAATGTGTGATGATTGTAAATCTAACAAACCCAACTAATATTCTTGTGGCTTCCACAAGTGATATTGAAGGTGTGTTATGTCATATCTTCTTAATTAGCTTAAGCATCATAGTGCTTCCATGCAATCCTACAAGACATGCAATTTACAAGCCATGAAATCACTGCAAAATCATCAACTAGCCGTCCCATAAACATTGCATCCTTAACATCCGTCAGATATTTTAGTGGTCTCCAAAAAGACTAAAACCCTTGTGCCAATCCTTTTTATGTGCTGAATATTGGCCATAACAAACAGTTGTCATCCAGCTTGATTGATGTAGCACCTAATTCTTTGAGCCAATTGAATGTGATGACAGCATTTCCTTCATATAATGGTCAGCCTATCATTGAAAATTGCTAGAAACCACCATTGTGCAATATTGAACCAGTTTTGAATGGCGAAAACCAAAAGATTTGGGGCATAGCAAAATCCTATAGATACTTCAAATCATCAAAACATTCTTTGGAAGCTGTCCAACAGATCAAACGACCATTGATAGGCTACAATAGCCACTAGCTGCCTTAAACAACGAGAGAAGAAAGGAGTGCAGAGTAGGGAGAAGGGGATTTAAAGTCACCCCCATTGTCCACCAAGGGGTTTCAAACCGCCCAAAACCCTCACAAAAAAATTTCATTGGCAGCCATCCAACGCAATAGACAACCACCAACATACTACAATCGCTGACGGTTGCCCTTATAAAGGGAGGGCAAGAAGGGCAGGCTAGGTGTTCCATCCTATATGGGTCATATGAGAAGCCTACTATAGTCTTACATTAGTTAACTAAATAATCTATGTAGGTTAATACAATGTTTGACACTCCCTCAATAAGCTAGCTTTTGAGACAGAGTTTAGTTTTGAACAAGCATGATCTAAATAAAACTCATGTATATGTATGGATGGATGGATAAGTGGAAATACTATAAGGGATATGTTAAAAACCAATTTTATTCAGAATAGAGTGACAGTTGCATTTATTGAAGATAAGATAAAAGAAAATCAACTTAGGTGATTTGGTCATCATTAGTGTAGAAAAATTAAAAGAAATAGAGATAGGCCTAAAACTACTTGGATAAAAATTGTAAGAAATGATTTAAATTTATGTGATTTAATTAAAGATTTGACAAAAGATAGAAATACTAGAAAGAAAAAAATTCATGTGGCTAACCCCACGTGGGGAAATTATGACTCAGAATGTTGTTATTGTTGTAAGAATGACCTAAGGACCACAAGGTGATGACAACTAACAGCTCCATGTGGACTATTAAGGATCTACTTGTTGGAAAGGCCAACTTGAGGGTCATGGAGTGATGGTGTATAAACATCCAACATAGACCATTGACATGGACACTAGTATAAGATGATATAAGTCATGGAGGGACTAATATATTTTACATTGGTTAGCTAAATAAATAAGAGTTGATAGAGAATTGGGCTCTCTCCCTCGAAAAGCTAATTTCTGAGGTAAGTGCTCCTAGTCCAATATCATTAGGATGGAGTTTCAAACCACCCTAGTGGTGAGACTAGCCTAAGGGTGGTGGTCGATCCACTAAGATTTTATGGTTGACAAAGAGGAAAGAGCAATAGGTGGAATACAGATGTAAGCAATAATGAAGGGAGAGCAGTGGGTGACAATGGCTGGTGGTAGGTGAATACTATTAAGGATCTACTTGTTGGAAAGGCCAACTTGAGGGTCATGGAGTGATGGTGTATAAACATCCAACATAGACCATCGACATGGACACTAGTATAAGATCATATAAGTCATGGAGGGACTAATATATTTTACATTGGTTAGCTAAATAAATAAGAGTTGATAGAGAATTGGGCTCTCTCCCTCGAAAAGCTAATTTCTGAGGTAAGTGCTCCTAGTCCAATATCATTAGGATGGAGTTTCAAACCACCCTAGTGGTGAGACTAGCCTAAGGGTGGTGGTCGATCCACTAAGATTTTATGGTTGACAAAGAGGAAAGAGCAATAGGTGGAATACAGATATAGGCAATAATGAAGGGAGAGCAGTGGGTGACAATGGCTGGTGGTAGGTGAATACTATTGGGTGATGACTACTGAGTGGGATTAAGGTTTAAATGTTGTTAAGCTCTGAACAATGCTGAAATATAAGGCATCCAACTCAAAATTAAATGGGTATAAGCAGAAAGGTATCTTGTCATATATATGTTCAAATATTATCTTCACTTTCCAATGTGAGACTATTTTAATACTCTTCCTTGTTTGTGATTTTTTTAGGCCCTACTAAGATCCTTTTGTTTATGTCCTACATATTAATGATGCCTCCATCACCACCTCTAACCTTTTCCTCCAACTCTAATGCATGAATAAGCATTAGGCAAATGATGGATACGCTCAACCAGTTTCCCTAGACTCGAGCCTTCACCTTTGACCTATGCCTCCATCACTACCTAGGGTGCCAACACTACCTTTAGCCTACACCACCACCCATTCATCCCTATTGCCACACCAACAATAGCTTGGCCCAGGTCACCACCAACCATAGGTTTCCGTTCCTCCTCTGATTGAAGGTAGTTGTAACTGCACCATAGGTTACCGTAGAAAAGATAAAAAGGAAAAGATGCAAGGACAAAAGAAATTCTTAAAAAATTCAAAAAAAATGGTAGAAGTATATAAAAAAGAGGGGGAAAAATTATTAAGAGAAGATCACATCTATCTACTTACTTCCTAAGGATAAATCAAATTTGTCTATCTATTTTACTATTTTAAATTGTATCATCCAATAGTTAATCTATTGCCATTTAAGATATCATTTTCTTGTTGCTGCTACCTCTGCTACAGACTTATAGCAACCGTTATTGCCTTTTACTACTATTGCTTTAGGATTCCAACAAGTCAATAACAATAAAATTACTACCTTTTACTGCTACTTCTGCTATAGCAATTGGTTTTTTATATTTCTTTATGTATTAGTTGTTTTTCAACTATATTTAAGTTTTTATTGAGTTTGTTATAAGTTGAACACTCCAACATAAGGAGATTAAAGAGCAAATAATGAAATAGAATTATATGGGTCTAGTTGGTTTAATCCCACATTGTTAGTATTATGATAATCATGTCCTTATAGCCTCTATATATAGAGGCATTGTGTTTTGTTAATGAATTAATCAACTTCCACTTATTTCTTGTGTTCACACAATACTCATATTGGTGTCGTTTAATCTGGAAATTTGAAGTATCTGCATCTGTACCTCTGTCATTACTTGTATCCATACATACCTATATCCATATTCCATGCACAAATACATGTATCCAAATTCCATATCTAGGAATCATAGGTTTCATTCTACCGTGTTCACTGAATTATTCAGTAAATGATAAACATCTATAAAATGACAAAAAGTGAAACTGAAGATGAACTAGAATAATTTATTTTATCAAGCACATTCAAAAAATAAATTTGAAAAATTTACAAACATGTCCAAGAAAATAAAATAAGAATTCATTCAATTTTCCCCAAATTGCGGAAAACATGCTCAAACAAAAATTGCCAAAGGTAAAAAATATTACAACATAGATCTACAATAACCTTAGCTCCTTCATCACTGATGGCATTCCCAGAAAGATTGAGAGTTTTTAGTACAGTGTTTTTTTGAAGAATACCATCAAAGGCTTTCACACCGGCAGCAGTTATCCCATTACCAGAGAAGTCCACCTCCTCTGCAATCTAAATATGTGAAAGTGTGAGAATTTAAATAGGGTTATCGGAAGAGGTCAGCTGTATTTAAACATTTTCGAAAGGGGAAATGATATCAGGACTAGGAGTCCAGATCAATTAGATTTTGGTCATTCCATATTTCAACATCCTTTTTCAATCCATTTTAATCTTCTGAGAATGACATGTACAGGATACAAATGCCAGATATGAAGAATATCAATAAAAATGTAAAATGCATGTGCTACAAGAACAAGAAACACATATGAAAGTCTGGCAAAATAAATACATATAAATTTAACATAATATTTGTTAAATTATAAACTTTATATTAGGTATGTAGACATAATAATGCATAAATGAACATTTCAAGAATTTTTGTGTGTAATCTATTTATTTATTTATACATACATACATAAGACAAAGGAACACTTAATAAATAAAGGCAAATGACGTAAGCATTGCTTCACACACGAGTGAGTGCATGAACACATAAACATGTGCACACACCCTTAAGAAGTGTATGTTTCTTTAGAGAAAAATTCATTTCAAAGGACCATTCAATATTTTAAAAGGCAGGTTCAAACTATTGACTTTTAAGTTTTCTTTTTCTTTTTTATCACTCTATCCATCATATGAGCAAATGATTGATTCATCAATGAAGGTCTTTCTATCCAAACTTCTACCCTTTCTTTATCAGTTGAAGACAACCTAGACATCCTCATGGATCATTATTAAATAATTCATCCAAAGGATCCCTAAACAAGAGAGGATCCTAAAAAAGCTCAATCAATCATTAGAATAAATGGATTTTTCCTTAATAAAGTAAATGGAGTCAGAGAATCTTAAGGGTAGTGTTTGAACCTCATCTCAAATGCAATGAACTCAACCACTAAAGACAAACATGGGCACTTGCACAAACATCTTTAGAATAAATTAAATGATTAAATGATTGTTGAGAATGATCAGCGCTAACCACTCATAACTCATCCTACTTTATGGTTTTTTTTGAAGATTATACCACCTTCTAGTTGGACAAACCTTAACCCACTATGAAAGGGGATGAGTTTAACTATAATTAGGTCGGGTCTCACATGAACTAATGGAAATTAAACTTATTTTACACTACTCATCATTAAACTTTTCATGCCAAGAGCTACATTAGTTGAAGTGCTGGGTACACATTTTAGTGGAGACTATAAGGCAGGCCAAGTTTGAAACCCACATTAGTTGATGTCCTCCTGATGAGGAATGCATAGTTCTGTGAGCCATTGATCCATCAACTGAGTTCAATAGTCTTCAACTAGATGTGGAGAGGATTTGTCAGATATTGTCATAAATATTTAATGCCTATGACCTCCTCTTGCTTGGCTGGATCAAAAAAAAGGAGTAAGCATGAGTCCATGCCCCAATCTTTTTCTATGCTCCCTCCCATTTTCATCCATCCAGCCAACAAAAGAAATTATATATTGTAATGACAAACAATTCAAAGTAACACATATGAGAGGCAAACATACTCAACAATAGTGAAACAAAAAAAAAAAAAATGCCTATGTGATTAGGAACATGTTGCCTTAATTGATCCACCACAAAAGAAAAAGGAAACATTGTTGGAGAAAAAAGCAACAGTGTTATATAATCACATCAACCTTTTAACCCAGTGCAAAACAAAATGCATAACTATTAATAATCAAGCATAAATTTGCAAGAAAAGATAGGAGGATATCCTTAACTTTAAAAGGAAAATTTTATAAAAATACTATTCATCCAACTATACTTTATGACTAATAATGTTAGGTTGTAAAGCATGAACATTTGTAAAAAGTTAATCTTACTAAGCCATATACTTAAATAGAAGAATGGTAATACTATAAGGGATAAACTAAAAAACGAATTTATTAGGGATAGATTGAAGATAATATAAGATAAGAGAAAATTAGCTTAGGTGGTTTGGTCATATATTTAAGAAACCAAGAAATGCACTAACTAATTAAAAAATTAATGCAAAAGAAAGTTAAAAAATTAAAAGTAGGCCTAAAACTATTTAATTAGGAATTCTAAGAAAATATTTACATTTATGTAATTTAACTAAAATTTTGACCATAGATAGAAACACTTGAAAGAAGAGGATTCATAAAGCTAACCCTACATAGTGGGATTATGACTCAAATTGTTATTGTTGTTTAAATCCCATTATATATTTTCTTTAATCAATGATTGAGATTAAAATGTGTTACTCACCAAATTTACCGTATCCTTTCAAATAGACTCCATGTAAATTATCAATGTCTCAGAGAATGTAGCTAATAATGCATGTGGAATAGATAGTGCATCAATTTGGAATCTTGAATCATAATCAGAACCTATTAAACAAGCAAATCAAACATCATGGTACCGAAAGCAATTAAGAAATTCAAAGACAAGAATCAACCTGATTATATGCTAAACTTTCAACGATAAAGAAGAGACCCTCATCACCAAAGTTGCGACCTAAGAATAATTTACAAGGGTGAAATTTGATCACTTGAGTTGGAGACAGTACATAAGTATGAGATGCCAAAGAAGCTGTACAATGTAAAAACTTTTGAGATATTTTGGTAGGATGTTTCATATGCTTACCTGCCATGTCAACACTTTGAAATAACCTGAGCTCCTTGGCGAAATCATTTAGCCTTTGTCTTGCTTCCCTTTCATTCTTGAATCCAGTACCTGATGGTAGATTAGCGCCTGAGACAGCAGACCCCTTCACTCCAGGAAATGATAGTTTACTGCTGACAGGAGATTGCCAACTTGACTTTGGTGCAAGCACTTTTTCAACAACCTTCCATAAAACTGCGTACAGATGAATATGTTGAACAAATGGTTGTACTCAATCAGAAAAATTTAATCAGTTTTTGAGTGGTAAACAAGAAAACATTTATCATAACATGGAAAGAACAAATAAAACGAAAGAAAGCGCACCAAACAGGGAGATGGATGAGACAAAATGGAGAATTCTACAAAAAACCAGAAATCTCTGCCAGAGATAAGACTGCCAAACACCACCTTAGACAATCCACGCCTATCAGAAGAAATCTTCCAGGATGGGGATAGGATATCAGACAAAACATTGCTAAAATCCTATTATTCCTTTCAAAACATCTAAACTATGATACTGCATGAGGAATCATCAACCAAGCCTTGAGCTTCCTCCCTCATTATGGATCAACTGCTTTTCAACAAACCCAAAAAAGGGCACCATGTTTAATCCTCCTACTTTATTTTTCTCTGCCACTTTGACCAATATGACTTCACCTACTAAAGAAAGTTTCAACTTGAAATGAACCAACCAAACCATTATGATAATACTACCATGCACCACAGAACAATTAAAAGAGACGCCACCAGGATTCTTCCTCCACTAGAAAGAAAACATCTACAAGCGATCTAAAGGCTAACAAGGTAAATTAGCCACTGTGGCCCGTTTTCCAAGTAAAAGAATCAGATCTTATTGGTGAGACAAGCTGGATAGTATACCAATAGGTTTCACCATTAATTCTATGTCTAATGTTGTTATTGGTGAAATCTACATGTAAACCAGCATTTATATTATTGCAAAGTGGTTTGGACCAAATCAGGCTTTGCAGCACATTCTCCAAGCTACTAATGATACTGGTTCATAGATAAGGATGATGATATAGCATTAACCTACCAGCAGGCAAGTAAGACTAAACATTTGCAAATGACCATAGCAATGAGCATCATCTACTGTTGAAGTTATGAAGCACTAAAACCATGAGCAATGTCCTTATCCTTGGTCATATTGCCAAAAAAACTTTTACAAATAAATTAAACAAGAATGATGATAACAGTCTCCCCAAGCCAATGCTTCAAGAAAGGCATACATGGTCATTCACATGATGTGGACATGCAATTATGCTCGATGTCTCATTATGCATACATGGGTGGTTATATGGATTTCTTGTTCATGGTCATATCATACCATACCACCCATTTATACAGCCATGTTTTTGGACTTTTACAGGCATGTGGCATGTAAACCAAAAAAATAAAACTTATGAGACGTTTTCTAACTCCAAGAGTTTATGAGACTAGCTCTTCTGAATTTGCATGATTATTTATATTGTCCAAAAAGGATTCCTGTGTATGATTGTTGCATAATACTACTTTTATAAAATATATTCAAATCGGAAGAGATGAAGCAAGATAAGTTCATCACAAACAATAGAATACCTTCAAAAGAACGTTTTTCAAATGCTTCATGGGAGGTTATGCATTGAAGTTGCTCTTCAATAAAGTGCTTAGATCTAACTAATAGATTTGCGCTTTGTTGTTCAAAATATGACTAGTGGCACCTATTTATTTTAGATTCCTATCAATTTCTAGTTATCATGCTAGCATTGAAACAACCCCATATAAATCACTGTAGTTTTAGACAATAAGGAGCAGAGATTAAGAAACAAAGCCATTCCTCTAGTTTTAGTGCCCCCACCAAAGAGGAAGACATGCAAATACAGTATCCTCATTTATTTTATGTAACTTGAATATTTTAAGGAGTGACGATGTAACACCCATGATTTTCCTAATCATAATTATTCTTTGAACAGCACCTTTCCTAATCATAATTACAACTTTATCGTAAATATTCACATACCTAAGATGTGTTGATGAAAATATTCATTAGAGTCTATGATAAATGCATTGGATGCTTCAAAATGAAAATGCATCAATGTAAATACAAAAATAAATGATCTTGTCTTACAATACGACGGCATGTAGTTGGCCATCCAACAAGGGTGGCAACCAACAGTCTTCAAGCACCATACTTTGCAGGTTAACTACACCAACAAATTTTACCAAATGAAACAGGAAACAATGTGACATCTTGTAGGGGTGGCATCTTGCAAGTGCTGAGATTAGGGAAAATATGGGATACAATGCCTACAAGAAACCCATTATAGACATCATTCAAGTATTGATCATCTAGTAATAAGATAGTGAGGATGTAGTCATCTAGTGAGATTAAAATTGCTTTTAAATATATATATATATATGGCAACAATCATGCCCATCCCTTAATAAAAGGACATAAAGGAGAGGAAGAAAGAAGAGAAAAAAGCTAAGAACGCATTCTACACAAATTCCTGGTGTTCTCAACCCAAATTAGAGAAGTTGAGGCTTTGTGAAGGTTTAGAGGCTTCAGCACAACTAGGGGAAGAACGAAATAAGTTTTTTAGGAGATTTTGTGATCTTTGAATTATTTTTCACATACAACTAAGAAATTTATTGAATTAAGGTTTTCAGAACAAGTGTATTATACCTATTTTTCAATGGTTTTATGGAAAACTATGCCCAAATTTTCATCTGAGAATGAAGTAGACTCAAAGAAGAGTTGCATGTCAGTAATTTCATGAGAAAATGAACTCCAATTCTCTTAATAGAAAAGATATTGTGCTTGAAAAGAGATGGTGGTTTGGAGTACATGTCCTTGGAGTTCCATTGCAGGTAGTAGCCACACTAGGATTTTAGGAATTAAAAGTCTAAAAATGTTTTAGACAAGCTAAATAACAATCCACTATTTTTAATTTTTGAGTATGTGATTGAGTAAAGAACGTAGAATTTGTTATTGCACATCCGGTCCAAAGCAACCTTGGGAGAAAATACTTCCAACCACCAACTTTTGATCCTACATTATCAGATAAACTGAGCACGGTGGTTTCAAAATACTACAATTTATTCATTTTCTAAAAATCCAATCAATTAGGATCCCAGATAAATAAAAATACATGGTGATCAATCAAAAAAGGTTTCAAAAGTCCCATTGGATTATTGGAAAAAAAGATTTGAAGCAAATCTTGCCGGAAAAATTTCCTGATTCCACCCTTTAAGCACATGACTTTGGAACTCGAACAATTTTCACCATGAATAATCTATAGGGAAAGTTGGTTTATTCCTTTTATAGGTTGATGAAGCTGAGGACAGGAGAAAAAGACATGGGTCACAGACCCATTTACATACTAAAAAAACATGTCCAGGGAAAGCATCTTACCGAAATTTGCTAGGATGCTGGGAATGATAATGAATAAAACAAATGAGGTTAGTTTGGTTTTTCGGTTCTTATTTGTACGACCTGTAATACAGGAATCCCATACTTGACCGGCACCATCCCCATTGTTGATACATAAAATAAGAGAAGGATTCCCCACTTTCACCACCCTACAGTCCAAGCAACGCATACACTAGCAAACCAATCAGCACTTGAATCTGGCCGGCGGGAATTTTTTTTTTTAAAAAAAAAACGTAACACGTAGCGAAAACCATGGATAAAGTTATCAAACGAAAGACTTGCAGCAGGCAGCAAGAAGAACAGATACGAGAACCAAAACAGACAGAATGAGGCAATACCAAACGTGATTACGAGAAAAGCTCCAGCAGGCACGACGAACGATGCCATCTCCTTCACTGGAAAGGCAGGTAGTGGAGAGCGGGACTGGCGATAAACCCTTGGCCCACCTCCCGCATTGCTGGCAAGAGCACGGCAGCTTCTATTGCGAGGCGGAGACGGACGGGGGAGGAGGAAAAGGTGGTTTCGGATGCCACAGATGGGGTAATGGAAAAGAAGAGGAGGTGTGAATCGCAAGCGGAGGACGGGAGAGAAGTAAGCCGAGGGAGCGAGAGTGGAGTCCATGTCCGCCTTCCCCTTCGCCCCGACGATAATGTTGGAGGCGGAAAGTGGTGGACGGAGCAGAGCAGAGTAGGAACGAAGGGAAGAAGAAGTAGGCGAGCATGAAAGAGGAAAAGGATCGTTCGTCCAGACTTATCCTGTGACTACGGGGCGAGCAAAGGCGTTTGGGCTCTCGAGGGAACGCACAGTGTCGTCGATATTATATAAATTTATATATTTTACTTTGAAAAATAATACTTTAACGATATCAATAGAATTCATTCTCTTTTATATTATATATATATATATATATATATAATGAAAAAATATTCTAGTAGTTATTTTTAACAATTTAGATTATATATATATATATAACTAACTTGGTCGGTGTCGTATCCTGAATGTAAGTAGCACCGTGACCCTTTTTTTGAACTGTATGTCACTGTAGAGAATGAAAGCATGGGTAAGGTAATCGAATAAACTCTCAAGAAATTGAATAAGTGAAAATTAAGTGAATGACCTTACTCCTGCTTCTCCACCTAGCCTTGACCTTACTCAAGGTTTTACTCAATAGCATTACTCTAGGCCCTCGCTGATTCTAAAGAAGTTCAAAATCTAGTTACAGCAGCATACTCCTCTGCTGTATTTCCTCTGCCACTTTCTCCAGAACATCTTTCTTTCTTTGTCACTGAATGAACCTTCCAATTACACTGGTACAAGGTAATACTCTCTCTCTCTCTCTCTCTCTTACTCTCCTTTGGCCAACTCCTGAGAAATAAGACAATGCTGTTAGCCTTGTAAGGTGGGCACACCACAGTGGGGAAGAGAGGATAATGTGGAAATCAAAGGCCCCTAAGTAAATAATAATGATATTTTGAAGTTGAAATTCTTAAAAGGGACAGCAGGAAATTGACTTCATTAAACAAAATGCAATGGCAATTACCTACAATACAAGCCTAAAATACATGACCAACTAAACCACAATCATCGGAAACCTAATCTTGGGGAAGATCCCCTTAAATGTAAGAAAACCTAACATAAACAAGAAGGCTTGATCTCGAAGAAATTTACTCATACTTTGTACAGCAATACAAGAAGTAGACCTATGTTTCTAACATGAATTCCCTAGCATTAAGAGATGTTAATCATGGCATAACTTTGATGATTGGTGAAAGTAGAATCATATGGAAAAGATTTCACCAAAACATGAATTGGGAGGTAGGAGAAAGGAACCTTGTGCATAGTTAAACTCTACGCTAAGGAAAGCAGTGTATGAAGGCAAATCACAGCTAATATATATGCATAGTGACTGTAAAAGCGTGTAATGTAAAACCCTAGAAATCGGTGGTGAGAGCAGCCACTGTAAAAGCATAATTTCCAATGAGCTACCACCTTATTAGGGTCTATGATGGCACAAATCGTGCCATCATAGGGTATGATGACATTTGGGAGAAATGGTGGACTACCAAACATTATGAATAGAGGTCGTCAAAGGTTAATCATTGAAAATTGATTGATTGATTTATTCGTCTAATAAATAGAAAATTAAGGAGAGGAAACAAGGAAAGATGTACTTCTCATCTAAACTTTAATCTTTAAACCCTAAATCCTAAAACATTTAAATCAAAGGATAAATACTAATTTAATTTTAGTAAAAAATTCAAAATACATTCATGATAATTTAATAATAAAATTCATATGATAACTTCTAGATACCCCTCTACCCCATATATATATATTTATATGGGAAGAAATGATAACACCACTCGAAAAGCTACTTCACGGCACAACACATAAATTTGATGGGAGTAGCAATTAAAGAAAAAATAGGAAATACACTAGAAATCTTAAGATCTGGAATCTTCATACCACACAAATATTCAATGATAGAAGGTGTTGAAGAATCCTTATATGAAATTTTAATGAATTTGAAGGATGATAATGTATTGAGATACAAGTCTAAGTAGAATTCATTTGTAGGCAACATTCTCTATAAATCAAAAGACTGTTTTGTAAGATTCCAATTCTTTAGATCAAAAATGAAACAACCTTACTATTAGACCAAAACTCTCTCTTAGGTGTAGCAATTTAAAAAAATGGGAGAAATTTACCTGCACGTTTTCCTGGAATTTCAAGAGAATCATTTCAAATGAATGCAGTTTATGGATCAAAACAGTCAGTACTAACTACATGTGCTTCTAAACGCAATACAAGTAATTGAAGAATCCAACATGAACCTGTGCCAAATTCTTGTAAGAACATTTTCACATTGAACCTGAGGCATACTTTGACCACGTCCACCTGTAATACATCCCCCAATGCAGTACCTCTATGAGTGGAGAAGGGAAGAGTCTTCAGCTACTTCACTGATGGTTGCCATGTTAATTCCACACCATGGACATGTATACCTCCTTCTCAGCTCCTCCCCCAGATTTGCAAAGATCATTTCTGCTTCAGAAATCTGCTTGTGACAAATTAAGGATAAAATATGGTAGGCATTCTCAGAGAAAAAAATGCAACACCTTGCAACAGACTGGCTACCAGCCCTGAAGTCGTTAAATGATAAAAAGGGTAAATAAACAAGTTTTGTCCATTAAGCAAATGGAGTGCCCAAAACAAGAAGCAAATAATGTCTATAGAAATTTGCTCAGCTAGTTGTTTGATAAACTCTACCATTTTTTTAAGAATTGAGTGGGCATTAACAGAAAAAAAAAAAAAACTGAGATCAATATAAAAATAGAAAGTTGATAAATGAAATGTATCTTCAGGTTTCATCTATGCATTAACACCTGCAGCCTCCTACTTAGAAGTTGTAATCAAGACGTGTAAGAAATTCAATATCATTCCACCCTTAAATAGAACAATTTATTTCAAAACATAACAATAACATTTATCAAATGAATGAATTAAGAAACAGTCCCAAAACAGTAGTTTTACAATAAAGGATATTCCCCCAACTCATGCAACTTTTTCATCTCTTCTATTACAGACTCGGCAAGAAACTTTGATGTTTCAGTATTAGAAAGTACTTCAGGAATCTGTTAGTGACAACCGTGTATTAGATACACATTCATATGCCATAACAAATGAAAATAGTGGAATCGTATAAAATGAAAATGAATATTGCAGCCTAATTGAAAACAATCCTTTTATGATCAAGAAATCTTCACGGCCCTTTGACAATCAAGAATCTTCTCTAGGTGCTCAACAGTTGCAGATATTTTATTTGAGAAGGAAGTGCAGGATTCTGTGTTATTCTATAAGCATCAAGCAGTTACAAATCAAATTGATCAAAGCGACCATTCCAGGATCCCTAAGGAGACCCAAGATTGACCCCATAAAACAGCACATATTAATAAACAGCTATTACACAAATTATCCCAAACCATGAAAACTAGTGCTGTAAAAAGTTGCTTTCCCGGTAACCTTGATCTTCCTTGAGATGATTTTGTTCGTAGCTAACCATATGCTCCAGCAAATGGTGTGAATCGCTAGGAGAAGCCTTTGCATTGCTTTACCATGTTAATTTCTCATACAGAATTGGAAAGGCCTTCTTTTGAAGTTCACATCTGGATAAGAATATCACATCATTGCAGATCTTACCTCCTCAATTCCCTTCCTATCTACCAACTCCAAAAGTCCTTCCCTGAGAATCAGCTAAATGCCTACTGAGGCTAAAGAATACACTCCTGACAAGGAACCTACAACCACAACGAAAATTCTCTAAGACCTACAGTGTATGAGTGGCCAAAAAACCTCTGATACTTTATGTCTAAGCCTAATGGTGTAGAAAGACTGGATTTAGAGAGGATAAAGGAGATTACATAATTTGTACTTTGAAAATCATACTTATTTGCGTTATGGTCATTAGTTACCTTTTTGGTATTTTGCTATGGTTGAAATTTGATTTTGCATGGAAAGTTATGGTGTCAGATTGTGTTGTGTCAGTTGTCAACATGTCAATCATCAATGACTCAATAGCTTAAATTATTGAGTTATTGATATCCATTTAATCTAAAACCCCATTAAAATGTGATCAACTCATTATCCATATTCACTCTGATTCTACATAGTACCAGAAAGCCTTGTCAACTTGATCGAACTTTCAAAGCACCATCAGTACCATCAATGGCCTTCAATGATTTTATTGGAATAGTCTCATCTCAGTTAAAATGGGAACTGAATTAGACTTAATATATGATAAAACTCTTTCACTCATCAATTGGTTTTGAAATAAAATTTCAATATAGTATTAAAGCATCAGAACCTTACATGTGTCCAGAAGTCACTTGGAATGTCAAATCCTTACATCAGAAGAATCAATGAGAAAAATTACTTGTGAGCTCACAACTTTGAGGTATTCCTTCTTGCCCACTTCAAGACTCAATACCCAACCCATACTCTGCCTGATGTGAATGACATTACATATGAAGATTGATGAGTGAAAGATGCCACTATCATATTATGGCTAATCAATATGTAACCATCTATCACCTGTCGTGTTATGCTATCAAAATCAATGAAGAAAATATGGGTCACACTGAAGACTACGAACAGATTTTCACAGCTCACTAGGGAGACTAATTAGTTCATGATCACTTCTTTGTGTTCCATGCACTTATAAATGAGCTTGATATCCATCAACCCATTAACCACCAACAACAAATTTTCCACATAGTTCATACCTGGTTTAGGCATAACAGCAAGATCTGAAGCGGAGATTTGAGGCTGGAATCTGAAGAAAGGGTGAAGATGCAACAAATGTGAAAACTAAGTCCATATCATAGGCATCTTGGTGGGTTTCATCTATCTTGCAGGAAATTTTGATGGATTTCAGAGTAATCACATCCTCCCTTCTTAGAAGTAGTCAGGTTAGTCTAAAATAGACAAGTTGAAATATTGAACAAAACTTTGTCAATACCGATAAGAGCCCCAATATCCCATGAGTAATTTGAATCAAGACGGCAATCCATGGTTACTGCTTGAGACCAAGATTTCACAACTGAAGAAGTTTTCTATGGAGATTGAAGAATGGTTCTTGGAAAAGAGAAATAAGATGGAAAATTGGATTAATTTATTAACCAAACATAATGTCTCTACTTATCGAAACTACATAAAAACAATAAATGATATTTAACCAAAGTGAAACTAAACCCATAATACAACATAAGTAACCATCATACATTTAGACTCTAGCACTTCTCAAGTTGGAGCATCCAACTTGTAATAGGCTCATACATAAACAAACTATAACAAGAGAAAAAAAAGATACATAATAGAAAGACAAATAAAAATAATAGCAATGTTGTTTAAGCAAATATATAAAGAGGTTTACACACACACTTCCACAAATGCAATTATTATCAATCATCCAATAAGAGAAAGTTAATGTGGATTGTTAACTTGAGGTGTTCCACAAACCCTAAAGATAGTATGGATTGCTAATGGGAGGTGTTGTACAAACCCCAAAAAAAGTCTAGATTTTTAACATGAGGTATTCTACAAATCACAAAAGTAGTATGCATTTTTAACTTGAAGTGTTTCACAAACTTCAAAAGTAATTAGAGATTGATAATAAAGTATTAAATTTTTATTTATTTTTTTACTTTCACCATTTTTAAATTTTTTTTAACTCACGTGCCCAATGTTCTTTTTTCATTCTTCTTCCTCCCCCTTTTTTTCTTTGTTCTCTCTCTCCTTTGTTCCTCTCCACTTTTTTTTTCTTTTTTGCATGCACATACCATTCTTTCTTTTTCTTCTTTCCTCTCTCCTTCTTCTTCATCTTCTCAACTCATCTGCAAATCATCTATCTACAAGCTTAGTGGGTGTAGGCAGCAATGGTGTTAAGAGTTGGTGGCATCAAAGAGGGGAGGAGCACAGGATGACCTAACAAAGGCAACAACATCAATGGGAGCAACTGCATGGAATAAAACGTGCATGGAAACACAATCCACTTGTATAAACGACCCTAGAAAGGGCCGCAAGGGCCACACAAGCCTTACCAGGGAGCAACATCTACAACATAGGGAAAAGTGAGCCTCGTCAAGTGGTTAACATTAGATGGGTGACCCATTCATGGGTCACAAGAGCCCTAGTCAAGCCAAAGATAGAGTTTAATAGAGCGACAGAGTTGAAAGGGGTGGAGGAAAACTAGCAGGTCTACATGAGTAGTCAACAATAAGGCTGCAAGCTTCACTCAATCAAAAAGGAGCAAGATTCGCCAGCATGAAAGATGGAATTGTTGCTAAGGAGAAGTGGATGGTTAAGAGGAGGGTAACAGCTAGGGTCCCCCTCTTTCCCACCTAGTGTTTTCTCTCTTTTGAACTCACAAACCTGATGCTCTAATATCATATTAAAAAATAGAAATAATGTAGAAGATTGGATTGATTCATTAACCAAACATAATGTTTCTATTTATAAACACTATATAAAGGCAACAGATGACATTAACTAATGTAGAACTAAACTCATAATATAAGTAAGCATAATACATTTAGACTCTAACAGTGGTAATGTAATCATGAATTTTTTTAAGCATGCTGATGTACTTTCATAATTCTCCAATACCAAAATTTTTCTTTTGTATCAAATTGATGTAGGACAAACACAAGAAAGGAATTGAACTATAATTCAAGATCACAATTGGAACTTCAATTCCAATAATATGGCTATTTTCAACAGGAACTAACAAAACATTCAAAGCTGTCCATCAACAAAAACTTTTCCCCTTCAATAGAAGACTAATAATACAAATGAACTAAAATGCCTCTTAACAAACTTAGAAAAATGATAATAAATTTGAAATAAACATAAAGATCTGCATCTATCAATTATAATGAAATTGACATCCCATGCAAGTAAGGCATAAATGGAAGTCCCCATCAATAAGACACGCTAACCTTGCAAGGCTATTAGAGCATCTTGCATGCATCATGAATTGAGTGTGCCAACTTGTGGGTAGGAAAATATTGGTCCAATTTTTCTTTATTTTCAGGGATTCAACTTGAGGCATTTGATATGGTAGAAGGTAAGAATTTTTCTTACCTCCTCACTTATATATGTAGGAGCCTCAATTGAATCTCGCAATGTCTAGGACAAAAACAGTAACTTGATAAGGAAATTCGGTGAAGAATGCATGCCAAATGCAAACAGATTAGATGCTAAATAACTTCCTCTTCAAAAGAGACACAGCAACAGACCAAATGTGCAATGCTGATTGTATTAACATTTCAAACCTCTTCACATGCAATTGAAGCTTCATGATATTTCTGCTCCAAGGTAAGTATTTGGGAATCAACATGTGCTGTCTCATTCTTCAGGTTGTCTAAGATATCAACATGCATTACCCTGTTTTTCTTTACAAACTTACCTGTTCCAAAAATCTACCATTGGTTTGCACATTAAACTTCAATGACTACAAGAAGATGAAAGCATACAGGGCAGAAAATAAAGCTAATAAAGCAAATAATAAAGGGCACAGAATGTTTAGTAGCAGTCAGTTCAACAGAATGTGAGAGATAACATGATTCCCCCAACCATAATGTTTCCAACTTACCTTTTAAGATGGACAAGAAGAATTACATTTTCTCTTTGTCTAGGTACACGGAAAGCAAACATGTGATGTTCTTATTGGTCTTATCTCCTTGATGGACTCCCAATTCACATGCCTAGATCCAAGAAGTAACTCGCCAAGAGGTGTGG
The DNA here is from genome assembly GCA_024699675.1 of Amphibolis antarctica. Taxonomy (NCBI): domain Eukaryota; kingdom Viridiplantae; phylum Streptophyta; class Magnoliopsida; order Alismatales; family Cymodoceaceae; genus Amphibolis; species Amphibolis antarctica. The sequence continues at coordinate 106,839 of JAMKPZ010000091.1, forward strand.
AGGAGTGGATGAAGTTCCTCAAAGGCTAGAAAAAGACCACTTCTCTAAAGTTAAAGTTGACTTGAACTCAATCACCTGCACACAACTAAGGCAAGACCTACAAACAAATTGGACGGCCCACAATGTGAGAACCTACATCTGAGAAGTGACTCACCAATGTGAAGTAGGTGAGGTTCCTCAAAGGCTGGAAGAAGACCACTTCTCTAAGGTTAGAGTTAACTCAAACTCGATCACCTACTCACAATTGAGGCAAGAGCTACAAAACAAATTGGATGGACTTTAGTATGAAGTATACCCTCCAATGCTTAAGTTAGAACTTGGTAAAGAAAGATCAGAAGGAGGGAGTAAGATGGATTTACCTTGTAATTTGTACCTATTTATGGTGAGGGTATGTGGTTTGGGATGAAACCACATGTGCTCTTTGCAAAGACGAGTATGATGCTCATAAAAGCAAACTAGTCCATTGAAAATGCCAATCAAGGGATGGTTACAGAGCCTGTCAATTTTCTAGGTTGAAGTACAAGGGCACATTACGGGCCAGAAAAATGAATTATTAAAGGGTTACAAGGGTGCCATTGATGAAGGCAAGAAAGCTCAAGTACCCTTAGGCTCAATTCACACCTCCTGATGGTCAAACATTTGCCAATGAGGAGTAGAAAACTCAGATTCTTACGCGCCTGCTTTGCACCTCTCAATGGTTAAGCGTTTTCACATGGATTGAGTGGTGATTTGTTTTCCATACCATTCTATGTAAGCCACTTTCCTATTTCATTTGCAAGCTTTCCTTTTTAGCAAATTTGATGCTCCAACAATAGAGAATTACTTAGTTCAAACATAGTATCAATGTTGGTTTTCAAAATGTTACTCCCATTTCTGCTAGTTTTCCTTCAGTCAATTCAAAGTCAAGGATCAACTCCAAATCCATTATAGTTTATTGAGATCAAGAGGACACAAATATTAGTGTTAGTGTACATATTAAGGAGGTAAAGGTTGAGGTAGTATGACACCTTTGCTAGGTTGGTCTCACACAATCATGGCAAAGGAAAAGGTCCTCACAAATCAAAGGATTGAGGTTCATCTAGCGTATGTTGATTAAGGCACCTCAATTTTAAAGAATAAAAGTGTAGGAAGTCATTTTTGATCTCTTCAAGCTTAGAATTAGGTTTGGATTAGTGAGGTAAGGGTCAATCAAATTGTTGTTTACCAAGATTCAATGATAGAAGGCTTAAGGTGGCCAATTCAACCCTTTATGGTTAAGGTTTTTCTAGACATTAGGGTCATTAAATCTTAATGAATCCCAAATTTGATTAGGTATTCAGTGACTTACATTGTTTACATATAAAATTAGAACTGAGGTTAGTCAATATTTTGTTGTCAAACCTTTGCCAAGCAAAGAGGATTAGTGTTATAGGCCCTCTTACATCTGCGAGAAACATGGAGAGAAGGTTCCAACAAGGCTTGGTATCAAAGCTCCATTGAGAATTAGAAGCAAAGGTTCTTCTGGATGAAAATTGAGTCTAGTATCAAGGCCCCCAAATATGACTAGATCAAGTGTCAATGAATTTTCGTTAAGGTTGACTGTTAGGAGCTATTACCAACTTTGGATATCACTCGCATATTATTGGAGGTAAGAATATGGATCGTGAAACTGTTGTAAGTTAAGGGTTTGCAAATGTGGACCCTAAAGTAGTTGATCCCTATAAGGAAGAGAATTATGCAAAGGGTCAAGGCTGTTGACCAAGTACAACTTCAATTCAAAGAGCTATGCTGTAAGAGAAAGAAGTTGGCCAAGCCCAGTGTGTAATGAGATTGACACATTGGATTACATATCATTTTCAAGTTGTAATTATAGTTCCCTTTTTTCTTTTCCCCTTTTTTTCCTTTTTTTTCCTTTTTCTTTTTTTCCTTTTCTCTTTTTTTTATCTCATCTTCTCCAACATCGACAATGGAGCTCACGATGATCTAAGGAAGCAGAGAACTTCCAAAAATGGGTCGTTCACATCAATAGTAGAGATCGTTCACTTGACCACTTGTGTCGACTCGCACAAACGAAAAAGAGGATCGCTAACCTAATGTTACCAATTGAATACTTGACGAAGAGGGGTGAATGACCTTGACAGAGAGGGGCAAACAATCAATGGACATCTGACGACACATGATCACAGAAGATTTGTAAAGTGAAAACAATGGTGCATGATCACATAGCTAAATTGGCAGATTTGAATTCTCTTTAATTCAATTTTACCTAATTCCAACAATACAAACACTCCCTAAGCATTATATTGATGGTTGATTTCTTCGACTTCAAACTCAATCCCCATCATAGCAATGGGATAGTCCATGACTATGGAGCCATCTTTATCTCTAGGGTCAGTCCATGTCATGAAAACTATATAATAGATGACTATAAACCATCTTCATCAAAAAGGCTGATCATTGTTATGAGAATGAGATAGTGTACAACCACAAATCCATCTTCATCCCCAAGGTCAATCTTCATCATAGGAGAAAGATAATATATGGTTACATAATCATATTTAGCAACATGGTTGATCCCTAATATTAGAAAGGATTAGGTATAACCATAAAGCCAACTACATCCCCATAGTCTTTGTCATAAGGATAGGATAATATATCACTATGGAGTCATGTTTGTCCCTAAGGATTGATCCTTGTCATGGAAACAAGATAATGTATGACCAATAAGGCATCCATGTCACCAAAATTGATTCTTGTGTGCCGACAGGATAATCATTGTCAATACTAAGCAGTTAGAGCATAAGTAGGAAAAAATTTTGTTAAGCCAAAGTATTCATGAACATCACTATGTTGGAAAAAATAGGTCTAAAACTTGCACAAATGGTTTAAACTTTCTAAGTAATTGAACAATCAATGCTAATGATAGTGGTAATGGAAGTTGTTTGCATTCCAGGGAGAAGGCAAGTTCCAAATGTCTTCTGTGTTGTCAATGGCTATCCTTAGATGGTAATCAGTGCATTCCAAAGCAGACATCCTCAATAATAAGTTATGAACCTTCCCAGTTAGGGGCAATCCTGTTTTATTCTCTATCTTGGTGATGAATTTCATCTCAAAACATAATTTCCTACCCCTAAGGGTATGTCGAATACCTTCTTGCTAGGATAGCAAGTCATCCACTATTCCACAGTTGTGCTTCCAGCGGTCTTTCCACTAGCAAATTCTTGTCAAGGCTCATAAAGTTTGCATTGACATCTATCTTTACTCTTGTAAACTATCTACAGTATTTGTGTGGTCACCTAAGCACCACCTAGGATTGCTTAGGTGCCCTAGCTCATCACCTAGGTGCATGGGCTCCTTAAAAAGTATGTATCAACTTACCATTGTTAAATGAAGCTTCACCACAATCTTGCACAAGTAGATGGTGAGAGATTGATTGCTGAATTTTCCTACATGAAATTGATAAAATTAGGACAAAGAAGACTAGCATAGCTTATTTAAACTAAAATAAACGATAAATAAAACAAAAGATTATAGAAAATTGTACACCCTTGGATATTTCACATATAATAATTGGTTTTCGTGTTACACTTAGTAGTAATTATATACAATCCTGACGATAAGCCACAAAATTACACAAATGTCTTACCTTGACTAGGCTAGAAAATAAATTTGAAATTAACAAATAAGTGAATTCCATCTCCATTAGGGATGGCCTTATAAGGCAACCAGTTGAAGTTCTTTTAAAGCAGAACAGGCATATTTTATAGATCATAAATGAGAAATGCAAAGTTCATTCTCCTATTTCCAAGTTAAGCATTGGGTGATTACGAAGTGATCTGCCATAATTTTATTATCTCGATGGAGTGAGTTTGCGGCCAAGAATTTAGCTTCGAGTTCGTGCCATACTACAATAAGTTGGAAAAATTGTCATGTCAAACCTGTTGGTAACATTTTGTTATGTCTGAGTCATATCAATGGAAACGTATTAAGGAAAATCACATTTTACTTTAATGCTCATGCTGATATCAATGTTGTGTAGGTTTTGATAAATAGCTACCATAGTTATCTTAGAATAAATCTAAATAGATTTTTCATGATTATGATTTCAAAGTAGATAAAATAATTGTGTGATTCATCAAATTAAAGCCTTGAAAATTATTAACAATGGAATGCTATTAAGACACAACTGCTTGTTGCCTAAGGCAACTATGCAAGGCAAGGCAACTCCTTGATGCCTCAATGAAGGGTTGAGGTGACAGTTTCAAACAAACATTCACCTCTACTGCCTTAGTGTCACCTCTCTCACCTTTCATCTTGGATATCCTGATTGCCTTAGCAAAGAGCCAATATTTCCTTACTTTTCTAGTGATTTTCTCCACTCCAATAATACTCTGATAAGCTACTTCTCATCCTTAAATGACTCTCCCTTGACTCAAACTTTTTGCCCATTTTCATATTTTTCCTTAATATTTTATTGATTTTTTCCATTATCAGATTTTTTGTAAAGATGACATTTATTTTTTTTAATGATAACTAACTTAATTATCTTCCAAAAAAATCTAATGCTTTCTCTAATTTTGGAATCTTCAATTAATATAAGTTGAAAGTAATAATTGTATTACTAATCACAAGTTGTACAAACGGTATATATATACCGACTAAATGGGTAAATAGATCTATACACTAATCAACCTATCCAACACTTCCTCTCAAGCTAGAAGGTACATATCATACATTCCTAGTTTGTTACAAAAAAGATTGAACACCCCTACACTAAGACTCTTAGTAAACATGTCTGCAACTTGATCTAAAGACCTCACGTAAAGTGTACAAATGACGTCGCGTTCAACCAACTCCCGAACATAGTGGCAATCAATCTCAATATGTTTGGTCTTTTCATGGAATGTATCATTGCTGCCAATGTAAATAGCAGCTTGATTGTCACAGTATATAGCCATCAGTGTAGGAACCTGGACACCCAACTCTGTGAGGAGTGATTTAAGTCATACCAACTCACTAGTAGCCTAGGACATCGCTTTATATTCTACTTCGATGCTGGATTTTGAGGTAACACTTTATTTCTTACTCCTCCAAGTGACTAAGTTGCCATCAACATACATGCAAGTACCCAAAAGTGGATTGTCTATCACATTTGCCACCAACATACATGCAGTACCCAAATGCGGTGAGCAGGCCAGAGGCAAGAGATCGTCCGGGCAATGGACTCGTTGGCACTGTTATTCAGCCACAAGATGATTGCAAAGTCGGCAGCGCACCAAGCCGCATACTCCGCGCACTTTGTCTCCGAAGGATCGTCCGTCAGGTGGGTCTAGCACATCTGCAAGATGACAAAGGATTCGAAAGCGCTCGCCCAATAGTGATAGTTGTGCTCAATGAGTTTCACCCCCGTGACCGTGAGCTTGCCAGCCCACGACGTCGTCGCCGACTAATCCATGGAGAGGAGAGAAGGCAGCGACAGCAGGAGAGGAGCGGAAGCAACGGCGCAAACTTGCGAGAGACAACATAGGGACGGGCAGCTGAGAGGAAGGGGGCAAAGAAGGATCACCCAAGCGAGCTCATTGCCTATGCATGACAAAAAAAAAGGGAAGGAACCGACGAGTCACCGACGAAGGAAGTGGAGAGGGATTAGGATTAACCTAGCTTGATACCAAGTTGAAAGTAAGAATTGTATTACTAATCACAAGTTGTACAAACGGTATATATATACCAACTAAACGGGTAAACGAATTTATACACTAATCAACCTATCCAACAATACAAAATAGAAGCAGCAATACTTTTCATGTTGCCTACCTAGGCAATGCCATGGCAGCAAGGTAGTAAAAGGCACATAGCCAACAACTATGTTGCACCACTTCTGGCAACTCTAGTTAGGCTTTCAACAGTTGTTCTTAGCTCCGACGACACTTGTGATGAGCTTCAACAATTCAATTGGTGCTTTTAGGAGCATCAAAAACTCACCTGGATTAGTGTTGTGATTTTCAACAAGCTTAGTAGCAAGTTCCAGCAACTCCAAGTGCTTTGATACCCTTTCTTTTTAGAAATTGATTTTTTGGAATTAATTGATAATTTATTTTTCTTTAGTTATTCACTTTTTTGTGGATTATTATTATCAATATATAGCCACTGATATATATTAAAAATATACAAGTATAACCATAAATATATATAAATATATGTAAAAACAGAAAGAAAGAAAAAAAGTCTAGACACCACCTACACAACTAGGTATGATCCCCCCTAAAATGCCCCAAGTGAGAGGCAAAGTGGCTGTCAAATAAAGAAAGGCAAGGCTTTGTAAAATTTAAATAGAAACCAAATAATGGTAAGCATCCAATCATTGAATGCCTTTTTTCAGCCATTGTACAAGGTAAAATTAAAACACTAACTAAAAACAGTGCAAATATGCTTGAAAAAAGTCAAAATATTAATAAAAATCAGAAAATAAATACTAAAAAACATGAAAAATGGAAGAAGAAAAAAATTAAAAAATATATAATAATTGTGCAAATGCCTCACAGTAGAACAACATACTTTTCAAAGATGGTGACCAAGCCTCAACAACAGCAATGACAGATGTTGTCAAAGGCAACAATGAACTTATCACCTAGGGGGAAGGTGTGACCAGGCAAGAGGCACCCCTCCAAGTGACCAAGTGAACCCAAGGTACTCACTTGACCATTTTAGAGTCTAACAGGGAAACATACTTCTATATATTTTACTTTTCTTCCAAGTATTGATTCTATCTTATATTAGCAACCTATGCTACATAATTTAAATCTTTCTTGATATATTACAATATCTACTAATTCTACCTTTCTAGCAAGGGAAAAATTATTTTTGACCAGCATTTAGTTAATTTCTAAATATAATTTAACACTCATATGCTTTTAGAAAATAAGTATTTAGAATTAAAATATCACAAGTTAATTGTTGGCACCCCATTTTTACACATGTCACATATACATCACTTTTTTTTTACACTTTGGTATATTTCAGTATAATTTAATATGCATGTACATTGACCTTGCTAGACTTTTAATCAACAGATATTCCTCTCAGGCGAGAGGAACCTCCGTTGGTTTATTTGCTTTTATTTGAATTTTCACTAAGTTTAATCGACGAATATTCCTCTTTAGGCGAGAGGAACTTTTGTTGTTTTATTTACTTTTATTAAATTTTCTCTAAATTCAATCAACAGATATTCCTCTCTAGGCGAGAGGAACTTCCGTTAGATTATTTGCTTTTATTAAATTTTCTCTAAGTTTAATCAACGAATATTCCTCTCTAGGCGAGAGGAACTTCCACTGGTCCTAAATTCCTTAATTTACGGCGAGTCGTAGAGTTACAGTCGTAACTTTACAGCGAGCCGTGGAGTAATACCTGTAACTTTACGAAGAGTCGTAGGGTAATGCCTTTAACTTTATGGCAAGTCGTAGAGTAATGAGCTCCCATTGCTTTATTTTGCGGAACTTCCATTAGGTCTGACAGTACTTCCGTCGGGCCTTAGCTTTCCTCACTTGCAATTGCTTTATTTTGCGAAACTTCCGTAGATTTGACAATACTTCCATTGGACCTTAGCTTCCTTCACCTTCAGTTGCTTTATTTTTGCGGAACTTCCGTCGAACCTTAACTTACTTTCCTTTTTAGTTTTCTACCCTCATTGAGTAAGCACTTACACAACAAACTAAGTCTATTGTGTCAGCTTCCTTTTCAGCTTTCTACCCTCGTTGAGTAAACGCTCACACAACAAACTAAGTCTGTTGTGCCAGCTTCCCTTCTTTCATACCTTCTATCGTACACGGCAGGCCATGAGGTAATACCCTTAACTTTGCAGTTAGCCATGGAGTAATAGAGTCACGTTACTCTGTGTCAACGGAACTTTCGTTTGATCTAGTGAAACTTCCATTGAACCTTAACTTCCTCCACTTGCAATTGCTCCATTTTGGCAGAACTTCCATTTTATCTAGCGGAACTTCTATTGGCCCGTTTGAATTTCTAAGTTTCAATCAATGGATATTTCTCTCCAGGCGAGAGGAAATTTTATTCATTTACTTTTATCTAATTTCCGCTTTTTATTTAATTTGTGCTTTTATTTAATTTCTATTTTTTATTTAATTTCCGTTTTTTTATTTAATTTCCGCTTTTATTTAATTTTTTCTCTTATTAAATTT
>JAMKPZ010000092.1:0-137484 GCA_024699675.1 Amphibolis antarctica
AGCAACACTTTCGATATTTCCAATGGTTCAAACATTTGATTTTGGAACGTAGTCTTTGACCTCATTTGAGAATATAACTCTGAACTGCAGCTATTAAATTTATTCCCAGGCGGTACCTTCGTGACCGCCGCCACTTCTCTCGATGCAGAGGTGACATGCGAGGGAAGGCGACGCAGAGGATGCGGGATGATGAGGGCCAAGCGACACGCGAGGGGGCTAGGCAACGCGCAGGCGGTGAGTGACGTGCAGGGTCGGGCAACGCGTCGGGTGGGCAAGTGGGCAACGCCCAGAGAGGTGTTCAACCACGGCAGGCAAGACGCGGGGTGTGGAAAATGTGTGTTTTCCTCGGAGCCGGGCGAAGGAAGAGGAGAAATGGTGGGAAAAAATTTTTTTTTTTTAAAAGTTAGTTTTGTTTTTCAAACTTTTGATTGGTATAAACATTAGAATTAAAAAAAATATATCGTATTTTCATTTTTCCGTGGAGACACATATCTTCTCTCTGAGAGTTTGTTTGTTAAAAATTCATCTAAGTGAATTTTTTATATATATTAAATTTAATTTATTCATTGTATTTATTTTAACACTCTTCGTCACTTGTGAATTTTTTTTATTTTTTTTTTATGTCTACAAATGGTGAATGTGTATGAACTGGTCTAATATCATGTTAAAAATTTATCTCAAAATCAATTGATGATAAGTGAAAAAGTTCTTCATTTGTTAAGTTCAATTTATTTTTTATATTTATTAATGTGAGATTATTTTAACAATATTTTTAAAAAGTAGAGAAAATAGTGAAAATTTTAACTTACTATTTCATATTATTTTTTATACCTTTTAAAAGTACAATTAAACCTCCTTTAAAATATATATTTGATAATGAAGTGTTTTAATTTTAATAATCGTAGAAAGTTTGAATTGAAAGTAATTTTGTAAATAAAATTACACAGCAAATTATAATACAATAGTTTATATATAAGAATTTATATAATAATAATGATATATAAGAATTTATAAGGAACTAGATCTTTCTATTTTCAAATGCATCTCTAGAAAGACAACAAGAAGTAAAAATTACAATTAGAATAAATTAAAAATGAAAGAAAAAAATCGTAAATAAAATGTAAGAAGATATTGTTATATTCACGTGAAAACGGAAAAAACCTGTGAATCTTAAAAATCACTTATATTTCAATTTTAAATGTATTTTTATGTCTACAGGTGATATAAGAAACCTGTGATAAATGTTATCGATAAATAATATTACATTACGACAGTATGAAAATTAATTTACAAAAATGTTAATAAAATTCTACTTCAATCTTAATTAATAATTTCACCTAACTTTAACTATAATACAAGAATTAAAGTTGAAATTAAAGTTAAAACCGTAAAAAAACACGATCACGTAATTTAGACTGAACACGTACGTTGTTATTTTTGAGTAATTATTTTTAAGATTTGGTACCCAAACTAATATACCAGGGGCAATTAATGACCATCCCTTCCACGCAATTCTACTCCTCGTCTTGCAGGCTTAACGTGCGCGACAATATTGAACCATTTCGTGTAACATGGAAGGAAATATTTTTCTTTTATTTTCACATCTTTCGTTTGAGTTTGTGAGATTAAAATACTTGATAAGTTAGTCGATTAGATATCATGGATCATAATTAACTATTTGTAAGAGAAGATGACGTAAAACATTGATGAATATCGTTAATCGTAAGATACTTGTGTAGACGCTATTGATTTCGTGCAAATTCTTGTTTCCTTTCGTGTAGCTTATTTTTCCTGTTGCTTTATATTTATTAATATTATAAATCACAAATGACTTGTATTTTTAATTATACTTTCTTTTCATGGACTTCGTATTTTTATTATAAATTATATAAATGTTATATGAAAATCTAGCTTTATTAAGGATGTGTTCTAATTTTACGGAGAGTCAGGAGTTGAGTTTTATTTTCAAATAGAGTTAAATTTTATTATAAATTATAAGATGAAAATTTATATATAAAAATTTATACGATATAATGAAATATACAAGTTTTTGTGATGTTAAAACTGAAATTGACAAATTATTATTAAATGAAATCATAGAATTTAAGGTTTAAACTTTATTTACTATTACTAAAGTAATATATTAGTGATTAAGGAGGACTTTGTGTTGATAGAATCAAAAAAAATTTCATCTAATTTAGATGTTTGTGTAAATTTTTTTTGATAGAATTTAATTACTTTATAAAATTAAACAGAATTTATATAAAATAAGAGTTTAGAATTCAATTTCAACTTTTTCTCAGTGAATTGAAGAGAATCCCACTACCCTCTCTTTTTTATGGAACATTTTGTAACTCTTGTATTACCTAAAAAGTTTATTTAATGAATAGTTAAATTTTAAAATAAATTAACTTTTTATTATTTTTAAATAAAAAATAAATTTAATTATATCTAATTTTGATACATATATAAATACTAAAATTTTAAATTTTATCTAATTTAAAAAATATATAAAAACCTCTCTATTAAGTTTAATTTTAAGTAATTCAATTGTAATTTAAAAAATAAATTTTTGATAATTTATTTTTATTTAATTCGTTTACAGACAAAGATCTTTGTGAATAGCTTCGAGTATAATTTTTTTAAAATATAATTAAATTATTTTAAAATAATGATTAAAAAAAGCTTTATTTGCAGGAAGAAAGAAAACTCCCGTCCACAAACTTTCCATCTACTTTTTCCTGGCAATCAGACGAAGACGAAGAAATAGAGAGGACGCTTGCTCGAGGGCGGAGGAGTCGGAGGAGAATCGCATCATCTAATCCGAGGGAGGAGGAGGTGGTGTTGGAACCCGTGGTGTGTTCTCTTCCTCGTTCTCTCCTTTCCGATCCACGCTCCTTTTCTGTCTGTTTTACTCCTTTCCCTCACCATTTCGTTGTTGTCGCCGCCGCTGATTTTGACGAGTTAGGTTTGGGTGATTTAGGTGTTTTTGACATGGCTTCGAAGAGGATCTTGAAGGAGCTCAAGGACCTCCAGAAGGATCCTCCCACCTCCTGCAGCGCAGGTATATGGCCCATCCCTCGGTTGCTATGCTAGAAAGATGTTTTTTAGCAGATCTGAAGCGTTTCATATGGTGATGATCATTATTTTGTGTAATGTTGTCGTTGCCTCGTTGATGAGCTTTTTTGGTTTGTTTTTATTTTTCGTTTGGATTTGTTTAATGTGATGCAACTTGGGGAGTCGTGCTGTTGGTATTAGGATGCGTTCTTCGTGGGACACGCTTCGTTTGCAACTATCCACCATATCCCTTTGCAAAATCCAAATATAAATAACATACGTGCTGTAAAATATTTCGAGGTGGATGCGATATTACTGCAAGTGATATAAATATATTCTATGGACATACGTAGAAGTGAATATGGATTTGTGTAATTTTAACATCTAATTTATGGTTTTACTAGTTACGCTTAAGAAAACGTCCTTGTCCATTTTCATGTAATACGATCAATCAATTATTGAATATAAAGGTGGAAAAATTTTTACCTGTTGTTACTTTTGTGTAAATAAAATTGAACATGTCGAAATTTTTACGTAGTAATAACATACATGAACGCATTAGTCCTTACTATTCTGTGTAATATGATCAATGGATTATGGATACAAAAGTGATATTTCTATCTTCATTAATGTTGTAAGCATCACTGCTATCACAAGCAGGACATGCCATGTTTGCCGCAACATTCATGGCCACCATTTCATGGTGAGCCATTAGTTAAGCACGAGGAGGAGATGAAGAAGTGGGTATACAAGTAGAAAAGCGGAAGGAATGGATAATGGTAAAATTAAAGAACCAAAGTAGGTAATAGAACAAAATAGAAAAATAAAATACCAAAATACAAAAGGAAATGCCTTGGAAAGTGTTAAATTTCATTTCAATAAGGTGATCAACTCAATCAACATAACAAATTGAACAAGGTGAGTCATGGTGACAAGTGACATAATGCAATCTCACCGAAAGACTTGTCGAGATGAGCCCCTTCTCTTGGTCTGATCATGAAGTCAACATGGGACCTGACTGTCATTGTTGTCAATTTGTTATCACCATCATTATGCCCATTAAATACATTTGTTTTCATCAATGAGAATGGAGGAGATATGACAACTTGAGGTGGAGCTTTTATTAAGGCATTTGAAGCAAGATACATGGAGATATTTTTCTAATTTTGGTAATGGTATCTACCAGAAATTGGGTTGGTGGGGTTGGATTACATACTAAGTTGCCGTGAAGGAAGAAAATATGTGGTTGTTGATTGAATTAAACAAAATGCAGATATGAGGAAGGTGTTTTATGATGGTAATCAGAGACAAACTTAAGAAAGTATTGCTTGTTATTTTATTTTGTTACAAAGTTTGCATTTTACAGGACCTGTTGCTGAGGATATGTTCCATTGGCAAGCGACAATTATGGGCCCTACCGAGAGTCCATATGCTGGAGGTGTTTTTCTAGTTACTATTCATTTTCCTCCAGATTATCCTTTCAAACCACCTAAGGTACTGTTCGTTGCATTTTCCTTGGAGGATTTGTTTAGCCACTTCTTTTTTTTTTATTTAAAATTTGCATCTGTATATGAATGACAGTTTTTATAAGTTGCAACATTGGAATCTAGATACGCATTTAAGTTGTAGTTATGGATAAAAGCTCATAAGATTTTGGAAGTTCGAATGTGTTTATATATTTTTTAGTAATTGTTATGTTCTAATTGTGTTTTGATCCAAATTCTTTCAAGTACCCTTTATATAATGTAGATATTTTAAACATTGTCAGTGCTGATTAACTTGATTTGGTTATCAATATGTTAGCTATCATTATAAAAATAGGTGGCACAGCTGTTGTGTTATTTAGGATTTACATTGCAATATTCACAAGGGAAAAAATTGCTTTGCTAGGACATCAGTTTATGTGGAGAAAATGAGGGACTCTCAATTCAGGGAATTGCTGGACCTTCTATTCTGAAACTAGTGGACATAAGTTGAATGAAGATCATAGCTTTGGGATAAGAGTGGGAAGTGTTCACTTAATTTTATTTACAGAATCCTTAGGGATGGTTGTTTACGAGTGGAATTGTATATTTTGGTGTGGAGTTCTCTGGTGCCTAGGAAAGTTCAATTTTTCAGGTCACTACTCATGCAAGGGTGGGTACCATCTGAAGTGGCCCTATGGATGACAGGCTGCCAACTTGCAGCTAGATGTTATTTTTGCTGGAATGAGAATCTTTATGCACAAATCTTTTAGTTGCCTCACAAGAGAGTGTTGGTGTTGGTGGACCGAATAGGACCTCACTGGGATGATATCATCTCACTGGTTCCTTTTTTGGGAAACATGGGATAAAAATAGGTGTTTTGTTGTGAAATTTAGGAGATGCTGGGAAGTGTTGCCCCTTGTAAGCTGGTGGCACAGACGAGGGAGCAAAGTAAATGAGTCATTCATGGTATAACCTCATAGACAAAAGACTGGAAGGACAATGTGCTAAGTGAGGTGTTTGATTGTGGTACTATAGGAGTGAAGAAAATTAAATGCCTGGCTGGCTCTGAGTTGTCATCTGTTATTAATTTCCAATTTTTTATTGACTGTTCGACTCTCACCTGTTTGGTTTTTTCTCTTCTGGGATCTTTTACCCATGTGTGTGTATTTGTGGATTTCTTTCAAAAATTGTGTAAGCATGTCAGAAGTGTACGTGGACATGTAGTGCCAGCAATTGGTCACCTTGATGAGTTGAATTTTTAATTTTTTTGAGGAACCATGGAAATCCATGGTGAGATTTTATTAACTGCAATCCAACACTATGTAATTGATGAAAAATCATAAGAAAGTAATGCCATGAAAATCACGAGAAAGCAGCATCAACAACCCCAAGATATTATTACATTGAATCATTTGTGTATTTGAAAAACAAAAGTAGCAAATTTGAGGAGAATTCATTCAGAAATGACCAGGAAAATCAGGGACAAAAACAAATTGACAAATTCATGAAAACAACTGCACACGAACCATTTCTATTAGTCCAAATTGATAAATTCATTTTTTGACCCAATAAATAATGCAAGAAAACCATTGAATCATTTGTTCAAGAGTTTTATTTGTTTTGCAAAAGGATTGAAACGAATGAAATGGAACTATTTGATGTGAAATTGCATTTTTCCTATTTTTATTTGATTTTTTCCTGATTTTGAAATAGCACATTCCATTCAATTTTATTTTGTAGCAATAAGGAATATCATATTCTAGTAAAATAAATTTTGAAATTATATAAACAATATTCGAGCAAAGCATTTCAACCCAGAAACAGGCAGTCCATTGATCAAATGGTTGAACCAGGCCCTATATACCTAGGAACCTTGTCTGTTCCCGGTTTAACTGGTCCGGTGTAAGTTTTAAAGCACCAATGAACATTGTAAAAATGTACCACTGCTACCTTCTTAAATTCCCATGCCGCATTTTTCATGTGTGCAAATGTAATCAATCAATGCAGACAGGTTTCCCAGTTTTATAACATCTATGGCAACTTCTATTGCATGAGATATCATTGCAAGGCTTCTCTCGTGCAGTGAATTTCTCATTGTGGGGAAAAAAATTGAAGTTGTGATGTATAAAAGAGAGAATTAAGTGAGGTTCCTTTGGCAAGTTTTGGAGGGATCTTTTATTTATGTTTTTTTCGAAGACATTGTGTTGGTATATAAAACGTGGCCACACTTGTATGGTTTGCGTATTCTTATAGATGAGCTGTATACCCTTTTACGTTGAATTCAGGGAAAAACCTTCTGTTGGTCCAGAAAGAGTATTATACATGCATTTTCGATGAATATGTGAAATATTTATGATTGTTACAGTCTTGCTTGCCACATTCGTAGATTGACAATCTTTTGTTCTAAAGATGTGATTGCTAGACCTCTTGGAATATGTTGTGTTTATTGTACCCATATGCACCATATTTTTGTGTGGATAATAACGTATTAATCTCAACTATCATTTAGACATGCATGATAGCATCTTATTTGTAAATAAAGAATTGTAACTACCATTAGATTGATATATCTCTGTGAGAAAGCTTTATGGGTATCGCAGAATATTCCATTATTTTTGGAAACAAGAATATTCAATTATTTTGTCATGCTATATCTTAATCAATGAAATAAATATGCCATGACGATTGATAACTGAAATTCCGTTATGCATTCTGCAATTTCTCAATCGGAATCAATGAAATTCCGATTGAGAAAAGATATGACTGCAAGGAGTTTCAACATTCTTCACTACTTGTTGGAAAGTTCGTGTCAAGGGACAATTTATTTGATCGTTCAAATACCTCTTAAATTTCGAAATAGCAACCATCACATTTAGTTGATATCTTGTACATTCTTTTAACAGGTTGCATTCAGGACAAAGGTTTTCCATCCAAATATTAACAGCAACGGAAGTATCTGCCTTGATATTTTGAAGGAGCAGTGGAGCCCTGCCCTAACTATTTCCAAGGTACTGCTTTAGAAACTCATGTCACGTTCTTCTTGAGTAAATAAGCTGCTCAATTGGCTGCCTGTACGACACCTGCTGTTAGTTTTATCATGTTAATTAGTTGATCACGACTTAAATCATTGATGGCTTCGTCGTGTTTATCAGTGTCAAATGTTAGCATGATTTTCCTAACCTATTGTTATTATTACTTTATTCAAATCACAAAAAAATTATCCATTGTCACGGAAAACTTGTTTTAAGATTCATGATGTTCATAGACACAAGTATATATATTACCTTGTACTCCCAGTATTATCTGTTAGTTTGCCGGCACTATTGGGTGTTTCTTTATCAATCCTCGATGCTGAGGCCAGCATACGTTTTCGAATTTTCTCCAAAATTACATTTCAGAAAATGAAGGTGATCAAAAGCTAGCCAAAGAAACCAGAGGTTAGTCAACCAACTCAAGTAGTTGAGTTGGCCTGTTATGATTTAAATCTTTGCGTCAATAATCATTACTAATTTTAAAACAATATAGACTACTGACCGTCATGGCATGACAAATACAAAATGAGGTAGGTACAGGTTCCGTCATTCGCTTTGGGGGGCACTTCTTGCGTGTTCCCGTTTGTGCCTCTCTCGCTTTGTGCAACATTTCTGACCTGGTCTTGCTGTGTGCACTTGCAGGTACTGCTTTCGATTTGTTCACTGCTTACAGACCCAAATCCTGATGATCCCTTGGTCCCAGAAATCGCACACATGTATAAGACGGACCGCACCAAGTACGAAACTACTGCTAGGAGCTGGACCCAGAAATATGCCATGGGCTAGTTCTTCGTCGGCTCCTGTAACCCCTCCTTTTTCATCAAGTCCAAGTGGATATCCTTGTCCCGTATGTATGATTTACTCCAGTTTGTCTATGTCTACCTGAACACCGTGTACTCTATATTTCCACTGTCATCTGAGGAAGGAAGGGCATACTTTCAAGGAAATTAATGTAAGCTTTTATGATTTTGCTGGGAACTCCAGATGTAATGTTTCTTCTTCCTCTCTTAACGATATATCGTTTCGGCATTGTTGAAAACTATTTCTACAGATTTGATTCCTTGTTGTCTCTTATAACGTGTGGGGGAAATTAGCTTTTTGTTTATGAGGATGTAAAGAACTGCACTTGCTTGGAATTGCTGGTCCAAATGATGGTTGTGAACTGCACTTGTTTGGAATTGCCGGTCCAAATGATGGTTGTGAACTGCACTTGTTTGGAATTGCCGGTCCAAATGATGGTTGTGAACTGCACTTGTTTGGAATTGCCGGTCCAAATGATGGTTGTTTCATCTCTCCTCTCGGTTTAAAGCATTCACACCCTAACGGTGGACGCGACATTTAGAAATTTTTTCTTCATAACAATAGAATCCAAAAGATTTTTTTCCTCGCAGGTTGCGATCTCGCCGTAGGAAACAGTGACCGTAGGCGTACAATCATACATGGACGATACTGGTCGAGAATATCTTTCTGGCTTGGGGAAGCAAACTTAGACAATAATCGTTATGGACGTCAAGTGAGCCTCACAAAACATATATAATATTCATCTCAAATGAACATTCAACCATTTCCGCCACCAGAAAATGAACATTCAACCATTGGGAGGGGCTTCGGTCTATGTATGGTTTACATAGGTTATATTTATTATTTTAATTTTAATTGTATATAAACTTTTATACATCATTATTATCATATAAATTCTTATACATAAACTTTATCTTCATAATTCACTATTTAATTTTAATATTATTTGTAAAATTACTTTTAATTTTAACTATCTACATACATGATCAGCATTGTTTTGGTGTAACATGTGGACATTGTTCATTAGATTGACCATATTTCACTATATAATTTACTGAAACTCTTGTTTTACTTTTTAACTCTAGTTTTTTATAGTTTACCAAATGAGGTTAAAGATAAATTTTGATAAGCAAAAGTCGTTCGAACGCAAAAAAATCTAATTGGTATCCTCACCGTAAGTCCCATTGGAACGCAGGGCCCATGACCGTGCTATTTAATTCCCAACCAATATAGTTTTTCATGCACTGTGTGATGTTAATATTCAAATCCTGATGTTAACTACTAACGTAATTTAGCCAGAAAATATATGAGATTAACCGACTGTAATTGAAGATATCTTATTTTTCAATATGATAACACAGTAGCAAAATTTTAACGAGTCATATACATTTTTACAAGAAAAAAAAAACACTTTTCTCCAAAAGAAGGTTACAAATGAGATTGCACATTCGTTTGTAATGAGATTTGTGCATATACTTGATCTAAAAATTCACCATGCTCCAAACATAGAGGACTTTTTCCTCGTAATTAATAAATGGATAAATAAACAATACTTTTGTATTGAAAAATAACTGGAATAAAAATACTGTATTAGTTGAACTTTCGTTTTAATATTTTCCTTAAACTTATATTATATATAAAAATGTTAATTTTCATAAATAAAGACTACAGATTATTAACAACACTTATTTTGAATTATTTTTGGGTTTAGTATTGTCGCTTATTTAAGTATATAAGCTTGCGAAATAGGATTCACGGTATTTTTATTTTAAGATCTATATCAGACTTGAATTTAAATCGAAACCATTATTAAAAATAATGGAGGTCATTAAATCTGTCAAAAACAGCCTACTAATTAAGTTTAAGAAAAGATATTAGTTTTGTAACGGAAGAAATCAAATTGATAAACGGTATATAGATTAATAAGCAATCGCACAAAGGGTAAATTGAATCAGGCTAGTTATTGACAGGTGATTTAAATTGCAATCCCCACAACACAAAAGGTAAATTGAAGTTTTTTGATCTCAAATCACACAAAGAATATGAAATATTATCCAACCAACCAGAACCAATGACATAACCTAACCGAGCGATACTACGAAGAATTAAATCTTCCTCGCCTTCGTCCTCCTCCATCCCAATCCTCATCGCAAAATGACATGAGATCGTCCACCCGACGAGTGGATCCTCAATAGTTGCATAACATGATCGGAGAGAAGGTGCCAAGAATCGAATTGATCACACCATGGGAGACAGATCACGTAGGATTCAGAAAAGCCCGTAGGACGAGGAAGCGTCGAAGGAATGGATGAGGTACGTGAGCACCAGCGCCACCAGCATCAGCACGTAAGCTATACCCTGGTCGATCGTCGTGCCTGCACCACCACGGCCACCACAATAACGTTCGTTAATTAATCGACCGACAAAAGAGGAAAAGAAACACCGACATCTAGAGAAAACAAGCACGTCAAACGGGAATGCGATGCGGATTAGCCTGCTCCGAGGAAGAACAGGGAGAAAAATATACACATCTCATTTTTGATGTCCGGAACTAAAACAAGATTCAACGAGAAAGCCGATTCGTAGATCTAGGAAGAAGAAGAAGAAGAAGAAGAAGTCTAACCATCGCCGGTAGCTGGCGAGGGCGCGGGCGCGGCCACCTGAGAGAAGACGGTGGGCACGGCACCGGCGAAGAAGAAGAGCGCGATCACAGCAACCGCCACCGTCGATCTACACATGATCTCCCTAGCCATCTCCGTAGGTCTCCCTATGCAACAGGGAGAAGACAAGGAGAGAGGTAGACGACGGTGGTGCTGTTCCTGTTCTCGCTAGGGCTGAGCGCTCGGGTGGGGATTGCGGAAAGCACTGGGGGGGGTCGCAGGGTTTATATAGCGGAGTGATGGTCGGACCTTCCGAATCGCGACAAAACCGCCGCACCAGTTTTTTTTCGTTTCTTCGGGAACGTCAGTTTTTTTTTTATATATACAAAAAATATATATTCGGGAACGTCGGTTTTCGTTCAATCGTTCGTTCGTTATTTTGCGAATTTCTCTCGCTGTCGGTTGGTTTGTCTGGGGTACTCTGCCATGTCAGCTGGTGCTCGTACTGGTCCGTTCGTTTTTTTTTAAAAAGACCTCCGGTTTTTTTTGGATGGATAAAGATTTTTTATTTTTTTAACTAATTTTTATATATTATTATTATATAAATTTTTATACATAAAATTTTATCTTATAATTTACTGTATACTTCATATGATTAATTTGCTATGTATCATCGTGATGTATTACGCAATCGTAGAGTGTGTTTAAAAATAATTTTTTAACTTTGAAAGCATAAAAATAAATTTTTTTAACTTTTTTTTTAAAACGTAATCTCTGCAATTTTTTACTCAGCACCGTTCGAAAAAATAGATCACGGGAATTGAAGTTTTTTAATATTTAAATAAATAATGTTAATATTAAAATTATATTTTTAAATTAAATGTTACAATAAAATTAATACGAAAATCTATTCACATCGTAACCTTAAAAATGATTTTTACATTGGATTGCGTACATGCGCACACAAGGACCCATCAAAGGGCCGGAGTCGATAAGAGTAAATCTTCCTCCGATTGAAAGGAATTTTTCTGCAACCAATCAGTGATATATATGGGTCACCAATCTGAAACTTGTTCTCAGCGTAGAGTGATCGGACCAAGATAAGTCGGTGGGAGATCATCAAAAAGCTTTGACACCGAAATATCCCATGGCGTTGAAGGGTTTTGCAATATATAGTATTGGATGAAATTGTTGCACCAGAATAAATTTTTCCATCTTAATTTGCTTGTTTTGCAAGCTGTTCAATCATATATATGCAGTAATTAACCCAACGCATCAGCATTTAGTAACTGATAATATACTCCAGCTCCTTATGAACATGCAAATAAGGAGATCATATATATTGAGTATATGATTAATTATAACACACCACCATTATATATATTATCGAAATGAAAACGAAAACAAATTAAACTAATTATGAAATCAACACACGATTCTTTTTGCAGCACATGAGTAGGCAAGATGAACCTGAAATCGATGGATCGGTGAAGGTGGAGATCGAGTAGAAAGACATGATCGAGTCCATCTCTTCTCGGCAATTAATTAATGGGAAGTCCAGAGGAAAGCTCCCATGGCGAACTTCCTCTTGGAAGCAAGGTCTCCACAGACGGGCAAGCCGTACTCCCTCAGAATGCAGTCCAGCTTCCACTCCGGCATCGTCTCGTAGTCCTCTCTGGTGTACCTCGGATAGTGAAGTGGCATCTGGAAGACGCTACAGCCACACCTCTCTCTCATCTGCTGCTGATGCTGCCACCGCCCCCCACCATTCTGCAGGGACGCGCCACTGCCGCCGGCCCTACCCCTTCCCATGCTCCCAGCTGCCAATATCGACCCCATACGTACCCAGCCCTCCTCCTCCTCCTCCTCCTCCTCCTTCTAGATAGCTAGCTCGCTCGCTCGATCGGAGATGGGAGGGAACAAGGAACTCGTGGGTGAGAGGTGATAGATATCGTGATTGAAATTCAACAAGGAAATGCAAGTTGGGTGCAGGGTTCATGTCATCTTTCACAGCTTGGGGTTGGAGGAAAACTACAAGAACATGTTTGGAATACAGAGGGATGGATCAGAGGTCCTCGCCCATGCCTCCGTGCACGCTTAGCTTATGAGCAGGCTCCTGCATTGGACGAATGAACCAGCCGGCCATGGACCCGACATGTACGTGTTAGGCTAAAAAGCCTGGCAAGTCTGCCGAGGTCGTCTTGGGCCCTGGCAAGTCTGCCGAGGTCGTCTTGGGCCCTGGCAAGTCTGCCGAGGTCGTCTTGGGCCCTGGCATGTCCAGGTCGAGTTCTTTTATGGACCGGGCCAGCCTAACTCACATCTTCAATCACAGTAATTTTTTTTTAAAAAATTCTACTTCAACGAATTACACAAAATTTAGATTCTGATCCATACAAAAACATTACAATTAAAAATAAAACAACCATCATGCATGATTTCCGCAGGTAATTTTTATTGCAAAGGTGTTCGCACGGAATGCTAACAACAAATGATCTGTTTAATTTCGAGTTCGTTTTATTGACTTATTGCCGACTGTTACACAACAAATGATATGTTTGTTTTAGGTAAAGTTTGTTTAAACCTTTCTCATCGTAATAATATTTATTAAATATCTTTGATATTTTACACTAAAAAATTATATTAAAAAATTTAAAAGTTTACATCATAAATAATGTAATTTCTTAAACTATCTTAGAGATTTACACTTTTCTAGAAAGTACAAGATTTACGATGATAATAATTTTTATTATAAAATATTAAAATTATTTGATAAATATATTGTATACTGTAACAATATTAATAATTATCGTCGCATGATATTAAATTTTGAAACAAATAACTCCCAACTACAGTATCTTTTCTCACTCATCCAATACGGACACAACAATAATTACAGTCTATTAATTCTAACCATAAAAAATCGATTTTTTTTTAAAATACTGTTATATATATATATATTTAAATAAAAAAAACCATTCAAATGAGGTGAAAGTGCATGTGATTGTCGTGAAAGCAGCTGTGGAGGAAGGGATTGTTCTCTTTTGTGCCCACCTCCACCTCTCTACTGTTCTAAAGCGCAATGCAACATAAAAAGTAGAAAAAAAAATTGTATTTATACGCAAAGCAGCTGCGTATTTTATGCATTTAGAGACTTATTTAGATTTATTTTCCCTTACTTCAAGCTTAGATTACGTTTGGTAGAATTTTTTAAATTTCAGAAGTAGAAAAAAAAGTAATTCTTAGAGTTGTATTTATCAAATAAAAAATATATATTAATTTTTAGGTCACTTTAACAAAATAATAAGGATTTGTATTTATTTTAATATTTAAATAAAATGTGTAAAATAGTAAATGTTGATGTGATTGTAAGTTATAATGAAAAAAAAAGAAATAGCTGCTATAACCTACCATAACCAAATGTATAAATGGAAAACCTCAATGTCATTATAACTATGAGAGTAATTTTTGTGATTATGAGAGTGATTTTTACCTACTATAACCAAATGTATAAAGATTGGTATTTGTGATTTCTACCATCACTTCATATAAATTTTGTTTAATTTTTTAAATGAATTGAATTCCATTGAAGAGAATCTATCAAATACCTAAATTATATAAAATTGAATTTTTTTTTATTTGATTTCTCACAATTCTGTCAACACAAACATTCCTTAAGGTCTATTTGTGCATGTCAAAAATTTAAGAAAAAAAAATTTAAGAAAAGGAAAAGGTAAAAAAAATTGAAATTCAGAAAAATGAAAATTTAAATGGAGTATTTATACGTGTCATGGAAAACTTGCAAAATTGTATAAAATATGTATGTGTGTCAAAGAAATAAATCAACCAAAATCAATTATGGTGATAAAGAAAAAATCATATCTCAAAAAAAGACACCTAAGTTTAAATCGTGAGTGGTGACAATAAGTTCGTCTACAATAATGGTGATAAAAGTGGTTGAAAATGAATTGACATTTGTACTAATGATGGTAAAAATATAAGAACGGTGGATGTAAGAGTGACAAAGATATACAAAGTGGATGTAAGAGTGAGACATGATTTTTTTCCAGGTTATGTAAAATTTCATAAAAAGGAAGAAATAAATCCAAAAATATACTATTTATACTATTAAAAAATTTAATTTTTTTTTCAAATTATTATTATCATATACAAATACCTTTAAATTTTAAAAAAATTCTCAAATTTTATTTTCTGCGTTCAAAAATTTCATGACAACTTCAGTTAACTCCTGTTCAAGCCTAATTTCTTTCTATATTTTAAATTTTTGTTTTTTTAATTTTCAACGTGTATAGATGCATTTTTAATTTTAATTTTATTTAACTTAAGCCGCCTCTTTCTATTTCGAATTTTATCACTTGATTGTTTTTTCAATTTTAAATGAAATTTTAACCTAGTCCCTTATTTTTGTAATCAAATTTTTTTTTTTGCAAGCGATCTTGACCCGATGAATAAATTATTATTATTATTTAAAAAAAAAAAGGAGGCGGAGGTGTCATCTGCTTCGGCGGTGGCAGGGGAAGGAAGCGGGAAGAAGGCCAGGGCGTCGGACGGAGTACCAGCATTTGGACCTCCTATTCCGCCGGATCACTCCAAATCCGTGGCCAATCGAGGAAGATCAGATTAGACGACGGATAACGCCGTCGCCACCGCCGCCATTGCCACAGCACCGGATTTCAGCGGTAAGGGAGAAAGGTTTCCCTTCGTTATCCGCCGGTAATCCATGGAAGCAATGTGCTCTTAATTTTTTTGAATGTACTTAAGATCGAATGCAAAGTTGTCTAGATGATGATGACGAAGAAGCTGCAAATTGGAGGAAGAAACCTATCAGCTGTGTGGTGGAATTATTAGAATCCAGTGGTTTTTCATTGTGCTATCTCTCTCTCTCTCTTGCAGGTGACAGAAGAATGAGTGAGATTTTGACGGTTCGGTTCTCTCTACTGCACGCTCTGCTTCAAAGGAAGAGCACAGAATGGTGGAATTTTCTAGTTTCAGAAGAGATCTGATGGGCAAGGCAGCAGCGTTCTCGGACTATTGCTTGGAGCTGAAAGCAACGCTCAACTTTTATCCATGTGAAAAAGCTTCAGTAGCAAGTCTGTGACGGGTGGAAGAAACCAGCAGCAATAATTTGGTTTTTCGTAAGCCTTCAGCTGACCACGACTAGTTATTTGGGGTTGGAGTCATCAAGTGGAGAAGCAATTGGCAGATTTTGGATATCCGGGTTTTTGAGGATCTGTTGCTCCTTCATTTGCCATAGGTCTAGCTAGGATTAGATGCTCCTCAGTTTGTGAGGTTTAGTTGGAGATGGCTGCAAATTGGGACCAGCTAGGGAAGCTTGTGACTGTCCCACAGCTGACGGGCATTGATGCTGTCAGTCTGATTGGGATGATAGTCAAGGCCGCAAGCACAGCAAGAATGCACAAGAAGAACTGCAGGAAGTTTGCACAGCACCTCAAGCTCATCGGTAATTTGCTAGAGCAGCTCAAGATTTCGGAGCTGAAGAAGTACCCGGAGACATGGGAGCCGTTGGAGCAGCTGGAGGATGCCCTGAGGAGGTCCTATGTTCTTATGAACAGCTGCCAGGACCGTAGCTACTTGTATCTCCTGGCCATGGGTTGGAATATTGTGCATCAGTTCAAGAGGGCCCAAAATGAGATCGATCGTTACCTGCAAATCGTGCCACTCATCACACTTGTCGATAATACTAGGGTCAGGGTAAGAGTATTTGTTGTGATTTCCTTACAAAAGAACATGCAACCATCATCCTTTTTTAATTGAGGTCGTCATCATTCTTTTCTTAGCTAAAGTTATTTTTACCATAGAACAAAAATGAATTGAAAATTTTGATTTAATTTACGTGTGGAGTTTGTGTGTGAGGTGTATATAACACTTACATGAAAAAAAAACATAATGGTTGAAATTAAATCTCAGCCATTTATTACTAATGTCTGCAACAATTTTTACCATAAATGTTAACATTTGCACTTTTGTCTTTTTAATTTTCAATTTATCTAGTATGATTGATTGATTTGGTTGGTCCCACTGATTGATTGAAAGTTCTTGTAATCGAATTGTTGTTTGTCTATTTTACCAACAGTGTGTTTCAACATATTTCCATTTCATTTGTCCATATTTCTTTTATGGTGTCTATATGTTTGTCTCTGCTTAGTGCATTATTTTGCCGTAAATTGTTAAATTTCCTGGCACATGGTCGTTTATATATCTTTTTTTCCAGTTTGATGACAGACCTCCTTATGATCCTTTAATTTTCAAACTCTGTGACTTGGGCATCCAAATTCTACCTTAGCTGTTGCATGCTATAGGAGTGATTTGTGATTTTCAGCTGCTTTGTAGGTCATGACCTCTCATAGAGGACTGATAAGTATTGGGCTCCACTCTTTTACCTTGGGACAAAGATGGAAGATGAACCAATCTTGTTATTAATGTCATTTATTTAATTATAGCTGGAGATTGTGACTCAAGTTATTTAGCATCAACAAATTGCTATTCTGAAATATTGGGACATGACCTACAGGCCCATGGAAATCTAGAGCTATATGTAGATCTGAAAATCATGAACAAAGGTCTGATGACAACTATTTATATTGGATGAAAGATGGTAAAGAAGAGGATGAATAGATATTAAGATTTTGAGTGAGGCAGCTTGCTTTGACAAAGCAGTAAAAAGTACTTGCCATTACATATAACGTTTCCTATGGATTGTGGCATCAAATGATAGAAGTTACTATTCTATCTATTTGATTTCTAATATCCTGTGATCTATTTATAGAATCACTTGTCTTGTTTGTTTGACAGGAAAAGCTGGAAAACATTGAAAGGGACAAGTGCGAATATACTCTGGATGAAGAGGACAAAAGGGTGCAAGATGCTATATTAAGTCGTGATCCTTCAATACATGATATGATGGTTCTCAAAAAGTGTCTTTCTTGCTCTTACCCTAACTTGCCATTTGATAAAGCCCTCAAGAAAGAAAATGAAAAGCTCCAGTTAGAACTACAGCAATCACAAGTTGTCAGGGATGCCAGTCAACGTGAAGTAATTCAACGTTTGCTTGAAGCAACAGAAACAGTTGCAAGGTACGCTTATTCTTCTACAAAAAATGATAAATGAAAATAAAATGGACCCAGCTGATCCATACCCATTGGGATAAATGAAAACTTGGTAAGAAGCTTAACTTGTAGTAAATACGTGATTTGTGGTTTTGGTCCATACCCATTGGGATGTCAACAACCACCCAGTGCTCTTGCCTGGTGCATTTTTATTGAGGTATGTTATGTGCATGTATACAATTTTTGGGTAGTGTGCCAGTAAGCCTAAGGGGTTTTGGAAGAACGATAGAATCAACATGCCCCAAACATAGAAATTAACTAATTATTCAAGGTATAAAATTTAAATATTCTCACCTGCATAATCACATCACAATTACATTATGGTGACAATTTTATACAGGTTTCTTCATTACCTACAATTGTCTTATCCAATTGCTGATACCTCCCATCCAAAATTTCCATTTCTCAAACCTTATTGTCAACATTGGCCTCTTTCACATTCACTTTCTTCTTTCATAGTTCTGTGCTCTTCCTCCTCTCACTTGCTGTCTATTTTGATCCTTATATCATTGCAATCAACCTCTTTTACATCTATTGATTCTTTCCATCACACCTCCATTAAGGCACCTTTACCATTTTCCTACAACCGACATTTCTCTCACATCTACACTCCTATATTGATCCTCTTCCTTTATTAGTTGCCACAGTATAAAGATCTTAACATCAATCCTATGGGGTACCATCTAGAGGCCAACACTCCACCAATGCATGTCTGGCCTTTCATTCCTTCTTTGAACGTTTGTTGTATTTCTATCAGCTTTTCCAATAGTCAAATTCATTTTCTAAACAACCAATTACAGCAACAGTCATGTGGCTTGAACATATGAACAATTCAACAATTTCATTCGTAATCTTCCATTAAAAACAAATTTCATATTCTCTTAACTGCTATTTTTAACAACTAAAATTCAATTTCAAATCTTTCAAATAATGCATAATTCGTAATTTATTAATTGAACCTGCCATCTTCAGGTCATGAGCCCCATGAGTTGACAAATTCCTCTACCTTGTACTTCCCCTCCCTGTTGGTTAGTAGCCTTAGTCAAGTGGTTGACCATCGTTGTTCTGATGTTGTGCCCGTATTCCAATATCTTCTGTGCTTTCAAAATTGACCCTATCATGTGAAAATCCTCATTAATCTCCTTGGTTATTAATTCAATGTTTTCTCCAGGATTTTCTATCGTATCTTTTCTCCCATAGCACACATATCCGTAGTGTTGACTTGATCAGTCCATAATCCCTTCTCTCAAGCACATAAACTCATCTTAAAGAATCCTATAGTTTTTTAAAAGTTTGATAGACTAGTGACCGAAAGTAGCAAGTATGTTAGCACTAATGGATTTAGGTAATGGAATTTATGACATCCATTTTCTCCAATTTAGCCCTCTGATTCTATAGATGCTCCTACTTGCCAAGGTTCAAGGAAGGTAAGCTCCACACTATATTTTTGATTTGTCATTTTTCGCAGAAGTACATCTCCTGCTTCACCAGGATTCAAAAAAATTGATAATGATGGATCATGCCAACGAGAAGAATGGAATTCTGATTTGCTGGATTGTTGTTCAGAGCCTATTTTGTGTGAGTGTATTTACAGCCTTCTCTAGCTATATAATACAAGTCATAAGAGGTGGAAGTTTTGTATGTTGCTCTAGTAAATATTCGATGATAACAATAAATTACTGTCATTTTCTAATGTGAATAAACATGAAAATGGCTAGTGTTCATCCTAAATTGCTGAAAATATTCAAATCCCCTTCCATTCAACCATCAACAAATAATATTCAAATAATTTCCTTGTATTCAATTTCTTGCAGGCATGAAGACTTGTTTCTGTCCTTGTGGAACCTTTTCTAAGATTGCTACGGTGGCTAATGACAGGGATGTCTGTACGTAAATGAATTGCATTTTCTTACCTCTCTGCAAATTTGTTTCTCCTCTTCACTTAATGGAAAGAAATGCTAATGCACTGATTGGAGGAAATGCTGTTCCCTTGATTTGTTATTTTTGGCGGTCAAACCTAAACATCATTTCTAAGGATCATTGTATCATGTTTGAACTCTTGTTGATTTGTCTGATTTTTCTAATGCCAGACTACCCAATCCTGTTATTGCTTGAGATTTTGGTTGTCATTTCTATGCACTGAAATACATATATTTCTAATTCGATGACCATTATTTTAATAACATCAAGTTTACGGTTGCCATTCAGCTCCTGCAGAGGCCTGTAATGATTTGATGGCATATTCACTTGTATTATCTTGCTGTTGTTACACATGCTGTGTCAGAAGGAAAATTCGTGAGATGTTCAACATCACAGTAAGTACTATACCTTCTTCAAGAGGTAATACTATTATGCCTCAAGGAAAATTTCTGTCTACACTACATTTTGATAGGAATACTTTTCTATTCAGCTAACCTAATTTAATTGGCATTTATCACCCTTTATTATTTTCTTCACTGATGATTAATTCCTTTGTGAAAATATACTTTTATATTTAAGATGAATACTTGATTCTTAAGAATAGCATTTTCATTTGTGGAGTTAAGGATGTGTACAATTGATAAGGATTTATTTAATTTTAATACGTCTCTTATTCAAAAAATATAAAGATTTGTACACTAAGTTTGTGGTTTTAGTTTGTAGGAGATTAATTTCTCCTCAACTTGTGAAGTTGATGAGAATTCATGAATATCATAAGATCTACCTTGCCAAATCATTAAAAAATAAATGAATACAGAAACATACTTGAACCCATGGAAAATCCAATGCGCGATCATGTTGGGATTGGTCTTTCAAACATTTATTTAAATATCATAACCATTTGCTTCAGCAAAGAAAACTCCTACATGAACATCACCATCTGACAGGTCCAAATTAACTGAACCGTTTGACAAGACCGTAACAATCAGACCGTCCAGATCTTTTCCCCATTTCAAAAATAGCATGCACACCTGAAGAAACTCATCTCCTTGCAAGATAAAACATTCCAAATCTAAATTTGCACACCAAATTTTTTTTTTGTGTTTTAGGGGGACTGAAGAAACTTGCCTCCTTGTGGCATCAAAATGTATATATCTATGATCCATCCAGTGATCAGTGTGGGTTTCTAAATTTTATTTTCATAATTGATTGACAGCTCTAGTAACAGATGCTTTTTCCTGTCTTTTTTTTGTTAGGGTGGATATTGTGACGATTTTCTGTCACATTTGATATGCTGCTGCTGTGCCCTTACCCAAGAATGGCGAGAAGTGGAATTTCGTGGTGCTTATTGCAATGGTATTGCACTCTGTAAACCTGGATTTTGACTGTTGTGCTTACTTTTGGTTCTAGGTCGTCGTTCTGGGTGTATGTAATGCATATATTTTTTACCATATAAAGGGTAGGTACTCCAATCTTTGGATATTCCATGTTTGCAGGCAAAGAGGGGACCAAAACAAGCCCACCACCTTTTCAAATCATGGAATGTTGACCTCCATTACCAAATTCCAGTATCTCCTTTCAGATGGTGGTATTTTGTATAAAGCTTGTGAAATGTTATGATGCCACACAAAATAACAGTTACTCTAGTATATGTAATCTACAAATTCTGTCTAGATAATTATGAGGCCACCGTTTGGGATGCAGATTCCACTTTAGTTATAGATTCTCTGTGGGATCTAACTTGGTCGAATCTACAAATTCTTGCTACCAATTGGAGGTGGACGTTCAATGTATGTAGGAGAGGATTTGTTCGGCATGTTGTTGATGTCATGACCTCTATTCATGACCATCTTACCTCAGCTCATGACCATTGCTACTTGTTAAACATTCTTGTTCAACCATAATAGCGTTGAGTCAAGTGCTGCTTGTAATCATGGCATCTATTGTCAAACCTATAAATGTAATAATACAAATGGAGAAGGTGTCGCACTTGCCACCAAGTCAAGCAGGATTCCCTGACGAGACCAATTTAGGTGGCCATACTCCACGTACCCCAACGTAAAAGAGGTTTATGGGTTTGGCTACCTACCTATGTACTCTTTCTATAAAAAGGATACATAGGGTTTGCAAGCCATTTTAGTAGCCATCAAGAGAATACAATTACTAAAAAGGTTGTGCACGGGTCTCGCAACCAATCTAAGTGGTATTTACTATGTACTCTTACTCAAAAGAGGTAACATCGGCTTCATAACCCATCTAAGTGGCCAATATTGTTGTACTCTGCTCTTAAGATGGTTCTTGTGATAAATGAGGAGGGTCTTCTCCCATGCTCAACATTGAAGCTCACATTTCCTATCTTAGGCAACAAATACTTTGCCCTTCAAAGTGGTTTATGACAAGGGACCACCAGTTCTTGCTGAAAACATTTCTGGGATGACCTCAGCTCATGACTATTGTTAGTTGTTCAAACCTTACCACTTATTCAACCATGTTAGCACCTAGTCAGCTGCCACTTGTAACTACAGCACCCATTGTGAAACCTATAAAGGTAATGCAAGTGGAGGGTGATCCCCTCAAGCAAATGGTTAATCCAAAACCATTGTTGCCAACCCTTTATGTTTTAAGGATCGTTATATTTCTCTCTAGTGATAGACCTAATCCTTGCAGCACAAGCAGAATGGTATTAAGCTACAGTTAATATTCAATAACTACTGGATGAAACTGAAAGATTACAAATTACAACCATTAGCATTACCGAGTAAAAGAAGAAATCTCCTGAATCAAATCACAACCATGTTAGAATTTATATTTCAAAAATGTGACTATTATGGGGGCCACAAGGTATGCCCTTTGACACAATATTAAAGTGAAGAATTGATTCCAATTTAGGGTATGTTTGGTAGTACCTTGAGGTGACTTTCAGTCAATAAATACTCCCAACGGCTATAATGTCGCTGAAGGTATTCCACATGGGAAGTAAGTTTGCCGCTGCCTCTTAGGAAAGCAATTAGCCCCTGAGGAAGGTAAAAACAATTACAGGTGAGATTCTGATGACCCAAGATAGCTGTTGGGAGAAGCTAGATTTTAGTTTAAAAGCTAAAAGCTATGAGAAGCACTTTCAAACTGACCATTAGAAATCATATTTTAAGCAGAAAATATTTTCGCAAAGCGTTGGTTGCTGTCTCTCTCTTCTATTAATTTCCATAAAAATGGGGTGAAGCCTTACAGCCCATACTGCTTCATTATGCATGTTTAGGCAGAAGGCAATTCTTGAGTTGAAGGCAATTTGGGGTTCATTTGTAGAATACACGTCACTTGTCTCCTTTGATACCATCCAACCTTTATCATGGTCTAATGTAGCATCAATAGTGCCATCTTGGATGGCTTTGGCAGCAATGCTCTCTGCATCTGCCACAGGATTATCAGAATTCAATCTCAACTTGTTGGCTACATCAACCAGGTTTATACGACAATAAGAGAGGCTAATGTTGCGAAGCCCAGCCCTGACGACATTGTGACGGAGTCTAACTATCAAATTGTTGGTCCTGTCTTTACTGAACACAGCAGAGAATTTTTCTTTAACAGACTGAAACAGTTCCAGATCTCCAATTCGGACAGCCTGCAATGGAGATCATTAGATTCTCCACAAATCTGAATGGTGTTGATTACTTACCTGTCTAGGAACAGAACTCACATGTGTCAGCTCAAAGTAGGGAACCAGTGCATATTTCATGCCCTTTTGCATGAAAATGGACCTCTCAGGGATCTCTCCTAAAAGCAAGCGAACTAGAACAGCCCACTTGTCACACAAAATTTTGAAGCACCGTGCCACATGTGGGGCTTGATGAGATGCCCGCATGAGGCTATCCTTGGCATCTGTGTATTCCAATTGAATAGCCTTTATTTTTCCAACATAGAATAAGTAACGACAGAACTGCCCCAAAAGATTGAATATTAGTTTTTTAATGTATTTATCATAGAAATACATCTCAAATGAAAATAAATTTATATAAAAAATACATTATATAAGTTTCTTTTGCAGGGGCACAATCAGTCCATCAATAAGTATGATTGCTTTGCATTATAAATTCTCAAGATTTAAGATTCACAATTATAATATTATGTTTACATGTTACGTGAACAAATACAGCTACATGAGCTTTTTTTGGTCAAGCATACCAAAGAATGACAAATTGACGAAGCATTTTGTGGGTTTCTGGAAAGAGATGACATGCTTTTTGTTTTTGAGAATGTGAAAGAGAAGACATCACCTGTTGGTTTGAGTGAAACTCAAATCTTGATGCTGTGGAGCTTAGTTTCTCTGCCTGATCATACAAATTGTAGTGCAGATAATTGCGAAGCAGAAGATTCAGAAGAGTTTCCTGACAACCAAAAAAAGAATTAATAATTGCCTATTGCATCTCCAACATATATGAACCAATTCAATAAGATAAATACCTGACTCCGCCGAAAATGGCAAAAGATGGCCATTTGATGCAATCTATGAAGGTTTCTGAATCAAACATATTTCAATGTTTAAATGTCGATTGTTATTATCTTTAACTTAATAAAAAATGTTAACTGTTAGCTTGAATTTCATTTCTGAATCATCAAACCAACAGATCACCAAAAAAAAAAAAAAAGCTCACATGGTTGACTCACTTTCGGATTTCAGACAGATTATCTGTAAGCTCATAGACGAGAGAGTAGTAGAAGCACAGCCTCGAAGCTAAAAGATCAGTACTCATTAGTTTCATTATTTCTAAACGAGCAATACCTACCGTTGAGCAAGCCTTAGCCTGAAAGTAGAAAAATATGAGCGGCATTAAAATACTATTTTACGAGCTGATTAATAGACAATCTTATGATTATTGATGAGGTAGACAAATCATGAAAAAATGTTAACCTCATCGTATCGCTTTTTGTCTATCAGAAAAAGTAAGACAAGCAGATAGTTGTAAATCTCAACTTCCGGTAAGTTGAAATCTAGTTCTGGAGTAGTATCCTCCACATCCATATCATGTTCATTCTCCTGTGATCAACACAAACGTTGCTTAAAAAATAAAATGATGAGGATGAAGAAAATTTTCTCTTTGAGCAGTTTAAAGTAATTGTTGCTGTACATCCAAAATTAGGCTTGTAAACAAATTGAATTCAAACCGAATATAATAGTATCCAAATTCGTATCTAATTAATATTCAAATTAGCTAAATTATTCTGATTAATACTTAGAGAATTACCCACTTATCTGAAGCTGCATCTGTTAGATTTATTTGAATTTGAATAAATTCGAATACGTTAATAATTCACAATCAAACATTCAATTATTCAAACAATCAGAATGTGAATATCCAAGTTCAAGTATGTTTTAAGTTTTTTATTTTTATCCATTAATCAGTGTATCCTTAAGTAGCCAAAAAATGCACCAATTAGGAGAGAAAAATTAATTAGTATAGAAGAAACTAAAAAATTGAGAGGTTGAAAACTAGTTAGTTTATATTTAGCCAATACATATTTAGCATCTACATCTGATATACGTTATATGATCTTTTTAGACAAGATAGAAATTTCTATTACTTTAAAGTACCTACAAATACACACATACTGTCCTATTACAACTTAGGTATTTCTATTACTTTAAAGTTCCTACGAATAGGCACACATACAGGCCCTATTTAAACATAGTTATTGCAAGTTAATGTGTATTTTGGATGGTTGATCTATTTGGGTACAAAAAGCGACAACCATTTGAAAAGAGAAGTTAGGTGGGGTAGTGATTTCCTTGTTCCCTTCTAGATTATATTGTCTTGGGCTCAACACCCTTTATGAACAATTATGTTATTTTTTATCAACAAATAGTATAGTTATCTTTCCTCACTTTGTAAAATAAATCTTCCTCCCACTAAGTTGGATTGATTGAAGTGGCAATAGGTGTTAGGATCAATTGGCTTCAATAAAGGGAAAGTGAATAACAATTTTTAATTAGTTTTAGCAAATTTTACAGTGATTATGCAATGCAGGAGCAAAATAAACGTGAATAAAAGAAATAAGGCACAAACGACAGGAACACACAAAAATTTATATTAATTCACCCTAAATTCGAAGCTATGTCTACTCTTCAAGCAATACCACTTGAGTTCTATGCTAAATCCAATGTTGTTCTAGACCAACAGTTTATTTTTCACACAAACTAGTTTTGTTACGGGCCAATACTTCATTGTTTACAACTTTCCCTTGGTCAAACCTAACAAGTCTGCCTCCTTATTACTTAAAGAGCCCTCACAACGACCCAGTAGGCCAAAATTTTAACTAAAAATAGACTTACAACAGTAAAGAACTTCTCCCTTGATTACTCTCCTGTAATGCTTAAGATTCTTCAAGTATGGAATGTAATGGTTTCCTTGGAGAGTGTCATAATGGCTTAGGAATGTGATTTAGATGTTGGAAGCACTAAGGTGTTGTACATCCGTTGAAAGGCTTGGAGGTTGGTTTATAGAGATATTAGTAGCAAACAAGATAAAGAAACGGTTGGATTTACTTACTATTTTCAGAGGGTCAGTAGCCATTTAAGTTCCTAACAGTCACATGGATCGGTATTGTTGATGAAAAAATCAATACTCAAACTGAGCCTTAACATTTTGAAGTTTAATTGGTATATTGATGGAAAAATCAGTATGTCAGACATTATAAACTCTAGATCTTAAAAGACAAAACAATGAAATTTTAAAATAATGGTGTGTTGTTTCAGCTCTAATGAGCAATTGCAAGTTTATCCTCTAGAACAATATTTTGAGACTTGAAATCGAAATGTTGTTCTTAGTCTTGTAGTTACCGTCCCCAAAAAAATGATATATCAGTACCAAGATTGGTATGCTAATTTAGGTCTAGAGTCTAATTGTACTCCCAAATCAGAAATTGATATTCTGTTTCTGAAAAATGGTATGTCGATTTTGTAGTAGTGTAAATACTTAACTAGATGCATGCATAGGTAATTCTAAATATCTATTCTAAGTGTATGCATTTATCCTATGTATCATATATAAAGAGTTTAATATAAGAGAGCATCCAAGGGATTTACAATATGCACCACACCACACACCATTACAACTCAATATTACATATAAATAATTCAAGTCTTTAAAGCGATTTTTGCATCTTTAGCTTCTTCTTTACTTGACTTGTATTGATCTTCTTGTCACTTCTTTTTCTTTTTCTTTTTCTTTGACTTTGCATTATTTCTATGTATCCTGTAACAAACTTAATATGTATTATTTATCATTAAATTTTATATCATCAAAACTACTTAAGAAAGACTTTCCTAACAACAAGTTGATTGAGTCAATCAAAAGTGCTCTGAGCAATCGGATGCTTGGTTTGCAAAACAACAAAGAAGAATGAACCATGTAAGGTCAACGTTGTCACCTCCAATGCATAAGTTAGACAAACATATAAAGGAGGTAGCTAAGGTTTAGAGTGTAAGACTTACCTCGAAAACTACATTTATTGTGGTTTTTATACTTTGTAAGTGAAGATTAGGTTGATTGAGCCAATTAAAAGTGCTCAAG
Organism: Amphibolis antarctica; assembly: GCA_024699675.1. Lineage (NCBI taxonomy): Eukaryota > Viridiplantae > Streptophyta > Magnoliopsida > Alismatales > Cymodoceaceae > Amphibolis > Amphibolis antarctica. Next base: position 27,587 of record JAMKPZ010000092.1, read on the forward strand.
GTGATTAGATGCTTGATTTACAAAGCAATTGACAAAACTTGCCCACGTACGGTCGGCCTTGTTTCCTCCAATTCTTAAGTTAAACAAACATATAAAGGAGGTAGATTAAGTGCAGAGTCAAGGTGGATGACACATAGATTCCAATAAGGCATCCACCTAGCAATGTAAAGGAGAGGTAATTAGGTGCAGTCTCTTATGCACTTTTCCTTGATCAATGAGTCAGTTGCTATAGGTAAAGACATATCAGATCAGAGCAGAGTTTTTTGGTTTTTTAATGGATTAGGATCAAAATATGAGTGCTTGGTGATGGCAGCAGCTAAACCTCCTATTCCAACCTTTTAAAATGTTGTGCCTAGGGTCCAAAGTTTCACAGTGATGAATAAAATTAATAAAAAGGAGAATTGAGAAATCACATATTTTGGTAGAAGATCTGGAGGAAGAAGAAAGAATAGAAATGGGGGCCAATGGTTTGGCAAACAAATGGAGGAAATCAGGTATCAATTTGATAATTGTACATTCAGTTCAAAAGGGAGAGGTTTCCATCTGTCTAATGTGAAGAATCTTGTTGCAAATGGTGAAAGAAAAAGGGATTCTTGCCAAATCTGGAAAAGTATGGGCACAATGGCCTTAAATGTTGGTACTGATTCAACCATGCTTACCAGGAACATGTGGTGCCACAAGCTCTTGCATAAATGAATCTGAATGGGGTAGCAGATGAGTGATTTGCCGACAGTGGTGCTTCTTCACACATGACGGAACTGAATGTAAACTACTTAACTCTTCTTTTTATTCTAGTCAAGATGGTATTCTTGTTGAAGGTAGCACTACCCCTGTATAAAAGATAGGAAATATAACCTTGCATCTAGAAAATAATAAAACTGTAACTTTGCCCAAGATTTTGTAAGTTTCCACCATGACACACAATTCACTAGTAGCGAGTCAACTCACTGAAGATATAAATTGTAATGTGGAACTTTCTCCATATGAGTTTAGAATCAAAGAAAGAAGCACAGGAGATATTATAGGCTCTAGGAAGAAACATGGAAGAGCCTATATTCTGAATGAAAAGTATCCATATCTTGTTCTGTTTTCCATTAGACATAATAAAGTGAGTGCTGTAGTTTGACATGAAAGGCTGGGACACCAATGAAAATCAGTTGTTTATGATCTTCATCATGTTGGTTTCTTACATGCGAATAAAGGGGATGATTAGAATCTTTGTAATAGCTGTGAAGTAACTAAGAGCCTATTAGCGTACGATGAAAATTCAAAAATGCAAATAGAAAGTTTAAACGAAAAATAAATGTGGAAATGAAAATAGAAATTAAAAAATGGGGAGAGTTAGTACTTAGTGGAAAGTTTAATTGAAAATTCTACAAAATATTTTTAAAATAATTAATACATCAAATTTTTTAAAAACACAAAATACACGTCGTTTCTTATTTTTCAACAAAATCTTATTTAACAAATATACCTCATTATTATTATTATTATGTTGTGGTAGGTTTCCAAGGAATTCCATTGAGGCAAAAGATTTTTTAGAGGGAGGGTGATGGAAATAGGAAATTAGGTGTGCTTATACTAAGATTTTTTTTGAAAATTTAAAACTTTCATTTCTTAATTTCCGGATCCAACAAACACCTCAATGACCTCATCTTTTTTAAAAGATGGAAATTAGTGTGTTTGTGTTATCTGGAAATCAGGAAATAGAAATTTTAAATTTTTTGGAAAAAATCTTAGTATATAAGTACACCCAATTCCCTATTTCCCTTATTCCACTCTATAAAATCTTTCATCTAGATAGAATCCCTTTGCAACCTGCCGTGACATCCTAATAATAATAATAATAATATAGAAAAAGGATAATAATAATAATAATGACGTATATTGTTAAAAAATTTGCTGTATTAAATATTTTAAAAAAGTTTTATAGAATTTTTAATTAAACTATCTATCAAACAATAATGCCTTTTTTAAAAAATTTCTATTCAAACTTTCTTTTTTTATTTCCACATCTCCTTTCCATTTAAACTTTTTATTTCCATTTCTGAATTTTTGTTGTGTATTAACAAACTCCAAATCTCATCTACTTCCATTTGAAAATAACGAGAATACTACAAAATATTTATGACAAGTGCATTTTCATATTGGGCGGACTGCCCCAAAAATTTCTGTGAATGGGATTTGTTACTATCTGATATTTATTGACAATAAATCAAGGTTCACTTGGTTTTATCCGATGGTCACAAATCAGATTCAGATTTCTTTGAAAGTTTTTTGAATTTTGAGAAATTTGTTGTCAGAAAATTTAATAGAAAGATTTCTGTCTTTTCAATGTAATGGGTAGGTGTGTTTAATTCCAATCCTTTTACTTTCCATGCTAGTAACAATGGTACAATAATTCAAATGTCATGACCTTATATCTCAGAGTAAAATGATGGAGCTGAGAGAAAATATGTAGTTATAATTAAAATGGGGTTAAGTCTTCTCTTTAGGAATGGTATACCAAAAGAAAATTAGGGTTGAGTGTTTCACAACAGCTATCTTTGAAATAAGTGACCAAGTCAATGTTGCTTAGGTTATTGCTTTTGTTATGTTTGAACACGTGACCATTATATAGTAGGTGTTAGTCAAAATTATTTGTAAATTTCTTTTGTAATCAGACATTAAGCTTCTAACATAAAAAGGGAGATGGCTGCTATCGAAAGTCTGAACCACCCCATTTTCCCCTAAACCCAGTTCTTGCTGATCTTGATCTGCAGTTGCTGCACAACACTCCCAGCAAAAAACAAAGACGGCGCATCATCAGCAAAGTATAAAGCGGTCCCACAAACACAAATTCATCGAACGTTCGAGCATTGCAATCTCAGAACCGAAGAGCTCATAACCACAAACTACCACTAAACTCGAAGACGGTGGGGAAAGATAAGACTTTCAAAAAGAGAGAAAAAACAAAAACAAAAAACAAAGAAGGTCTTGCAACAAAGAGAGGCATACCTTAGGGATGAAGTACAAGAGCCGAGAACACGCTTCGGTGTGGGATCCAAGAGAAGATGACACAATTTTGTATAGAATCCGCGTCTCAAGCTTGCGGCGAATTTCATTCGTAAGCCACACGGCCCTGAAAATTCTTCCCGAATCCATCTCATACGCTCCCCTCGCGATCAGAGTCATGATGTCCATCACTTCTGCAGTCCGATCCCCCCCCCCATCCCCACGGAATTTGAACCGAGCAAAACAAGAAAAGAAAAAGGTTTCGCAGACGAGAGAAGTAACAAGGGTTTCCTCCCGCAATGAGATCTTACCATGTAGAGTGCAACAATCCGAGGTCGCCTGGTCGTTGTCCATCATCTCCACGCCCTGATCCTGCGCCGCCAATGCCAGATCTCGACGGGATCGGGGAAGCTTTTTGAGGGGTGTAGAGGTGGTGGAGCAGAGCAGAGAAGCACCTGCTGTGCCGCGAGTAGACGAGAAATGGTGAAGCGGCTGGCCTTTTATAGGCGGAGCGGGAGCGAGAGCGATGGCGCCAATAACTGTAATAACTAACTTCCTCCTCTTAAAAAATTTATAAATATTCTATATTTTAATATTTTAAATATATATATATATATTTATAGCTATATAAGTTTAACAATGATTGAGATATATTAGACAATATGCACTTGGTGGAAAAGAAAAATTTTGAAAATTTTATTTGGGCATTTCGAAAAATGTAAAAAAAATGTAAAATTATATTTGAAATATTAAAATATAAAATATTTATAAATTTTTTAAAATTTCCATAATATATACAAACAAAACTAATTTTTTTTCTATTTCCTAATTTTCTTTTTCCTTTTTCTAATTTTCCATTTCATATTTTCTATGTACACATACAGATCCATTTTTAAAATATTATTTAAACTTTTTTAAATAATTCCATACAAACACTTTACTTTTCTAAAATATTATTTAAACTTTCCAATATCACACCTTTTATTGTGTTGGAATTGTATTGATTGTCATTTTTATACTAAAAGCTTTAAATCAAGATTTTGTTTGTTTTCAATTTTTAAAATTACTTTTAATAATAATTACGAAATCAACTCTAAATTTAATTCTATCCAACTCTTAAAACTGAAAAAATTATTCTCAAACACACCCGAACGGACATTTGTAGAATGACCTATAAGATTACTGAAAAAAATATAAGAGGATTAAAAAAAAAGCATCCGAATGCAAGACGTCTTCAGAGTAAATTGTAAACAAGAATGAAATATGCAAATACAAAAACTTCAGTTCGCTCAGGGCATGAAGCTTGTAGATCAAATATCCTTTTGGATGCTACAATTAATTTTGATTGAATGAAAAAATCAATTGAACAGTGAATGTAATTTAAATTAATCCTACACTAAACTAGACAATCATCACCACATCTAAAATGAAAGAAATGCTTGAGCAAATACAGACTGAGGTTAATCTTGTCTAAATGATAGATACTGAAATGAGCAGGCATCCCTCCAACATTCCTGGTGGAGCTAACGGATCAAGCTTGACCCAGTTACGCTCTGCCGGCACCGGCTTGGATATGTCCATTCGATCTAACCCCATGACCCCTTCCGCGATTCTGAGCCCTTCCGCCGCGGCCACGACCTGAGCAGAAACATCGCAACCATGAATATAAATGCATCAATACTCCTAATTAGTTCTCTCTTCTCTATGTGGATTCTACTAATGCAGGAACTTGACCAAATAGCATTGGAAAAAGACTGGTGGTTGTTGGTACAATATGACCAACACAAAACGCAAAAAAAGTATGATATAAGCCTTTGATGGTGATGGTAGGATGTGAAGTGCATGGCAACAACAGCAATACCAAGCTTGGATCATTTATATTTATTCAAATGTATAGATGGGAGTACCTCGACCACGGATGGGAATGGGTGCTTCCTCGACATAGCCACCGGTGTCATATTGGTCATCACCAAGTCCACTGTAATCTTGTTCCTCATCCATTCCATGACCACCTTTGAAACTGCGGCCTCGAGCATTACCCCAACCACCGCCACCATATCTGCGACCCCTATTATCCCAGCCAGCATCAGCATAATCACCAACCATGTTTCCATTGCCTAAACAAGAGTGATTAGATCAGTTAAAAATCATCTTAAACAACAAAAAACAGCTCTGATTGAAAATGTCCAAAAGATAATCAATCCACTAAGAAGAATTACCTCTGGCCCTTCCTCGTCCTCTACCACCACGACCTCTACCTCTTCCACTGGGTGAGCCCTCTGGAAAGCATAAGATCTTAACTTTAGACAATTGTCTACCAAAAATTAACACCAGCAGTACAAATGTTACCTCCTTTGTAATCAAATTCCACCCACTGCTTAACTTGGTCAGCAGGCAGTGGAGCCTGATACCTGAAATCAAAAGAAGAAAAAAACAAATACAAAAGTATAGCTCAGAAAAATTTAGGTGTGAAGTGAAGGCATGACTATCAAATTTATCCACGCTACATCTGCAACAAAAGTTAGCCTCCAGCTGAAATTGTCCAAATTAGAATGCTAGAAAGGCTTCATGAATATAAATGCTTGGGACCAAAAGTGATATGATGTAAATCTAATACAATGGGAAATCACTGCAAGAATCATAGTTTCTTCTGTAGAAACATATGAGCTACTTCGGAAAGGTCATTAATAACAAATTATCTGTGACACTATGACAAACAATTTCCTATATTTAAAAAATCATGTATTTTAAAAACCATCATTGAATATTATGTCAAAACACAAAAATGTGCATGGAAAGAATCTCTGTTCATTAATAACCCAAGCAACAACCTACAAAGTAAAAGAAATGACTCACCCGGCAGAGGATGCATCCAATTCCTTCTTTGATAATGTAATTGTAATCATTGATACATGCCTTGTCGTTTCAAGTCTGCACAGAAGACATATTACAAGGTATACAAAAAATTCCCATGAATCCGTGGACAAAATCAACAAAATTTTCTTACGGAAGCAGCCCTTCCTCCAACGGTTCCCATGTATCAGTTATATCAGTTGAACCAATAGATGTAATTTGGTGAAGCCCAACAATCCTTCTCTATATCATTGTAAAATAAATTTTAGCAGAATCAAAAATTATATTCCTAATTTATTTGATCATTTGCATTGGTCTGGTAATAAAAAAAACTAAAAAAATTACAATGAAATCAAACATCAATATAAAAAACATGAAATGCACCTTAATAAGCTCCACCATCATGACAGTTTTGTTGATAGCTCTTCCCATAGCCTTGAAGACAATCTCGTTTGAGCCTCTTTCCTGCAGGGAAAAAAAGAAGACATGAGCTGCTACAGTATAATGTGAATAGCCGTGAATGAAACAACCAACGTTGAAATTTTACAAATTCCATCAAAATTCTTCTACTAGCTTTGAAGCCTTTATACATGAAAAACATGGACCAAATGTTAGATGACAGGTAAAACAGATTAGCAAATCATGGCGACATGCAACATGTTTAATTGATAGAACAACCAATGAATTTGAATTAAAAAGAAAATGATATGATCTGTCATTTGCTTATTTGATGCAATGAACCCTCTTAGACCACAGGAGAGAAACACTCTGGCTTCATGTCAATCAAACTCTTCATCTAACATCCAAGTTCAAGAGTAGAGATCGGGACTTCAATAGATGTTCCATTAAAGGTTGTTCTACGTATGGCATTCCACAATCCTCTGGAAGGCAGGTCTATATCCTATTTGAGATCCAATGTTGATATCTTTTCAATGATCCTCTTTGAATTGTTCTATAATATTCCAATGGTTGCCCCAATGAATGACATCAAGGATCCTTTGGAACTGCAGAGTTAATGAGAATTGATGCCACACATATACTGCCAACTCTATTATCAAAGACATAAGAAAAGAGACTATTTAACAACAGATATCCCAATATGTGGAAAGAGCCACAGAGAATCAGAAGAGCCATCAAAAATGGCAAGTCGACAATTGTACATGAAGCCTACTACAGAAATATCCCTTGGCTTTGGCAAAAAGATCACAAAATCACACTTGTCCACAAAGTAAGCTATTCAATGATTAAAGAAATCCTAATTGGAAAAGCTGCTCAAGGGTATGCAAGAACAAGTATGACCTAATACCAAAAGAATTTTAGTAATTGCAATCACAGTTTAAAACCTTCCAATGTAAAATTGAGGCCAGTAAATATGAATTCATAAGACCAAAACTGAACATAACATCCCTTTCGGAACCTAGATATCTTTATTGATATGAAGTACCTGGAGCAGGCTTATCGCATAAGAAATGTAGTTTCTCATCCTCCCCTGTGCTGTTATACGGATTTCATTCTCATTAAAAGGGATTTCCTCCCTAGGTTTCTCCACCCTCTGGTACCGGTCCATCTTTTCTAGTCCTTCCATTCCAAAAAGCAAAACATTCAATCAATAACCACCTATGGTCTACAGACTCGTACTTCTACATGAAATCTACATTAATATCCAACCCAAACTAAAGACAACCATAAAATCTTCCAAAAGCAGATCAAACAAAGTATTAAATCCATGGAGATTTCTCTTTTCTCTGAAACATCATAGAGAACTTCGGCATCCCACAAAATATCAAGTGAATCAAAAACAAATAACAGATATGAAAAAATGAACCAGAAAAGGGGAAACGGATCATTACCCGTACCACATAAAACCTCATGTTCAAGTTTCGCCCAAAAAAAAAAAAAAACAATCAATACGGATGTTATACGGATACGAACACAAACCATAGATGAAAACCAGAGATCACAACGAAACCTTCACTACACTTCACAATGCGCAACCAGCGAAAGCGCGAAGATCCAAAATCACAACAAATAAAACCAATTTTCCCAAACAGGTTCCGCAGACCCAAAGCAAACCCCAAGAAATCAATCCGCTAGTATCCCAGACCCAAAAATCCAACAAGACGCAAACACATGCACGGTACCAATGAGAAACCAAGGTCACGAGAGACGATTTGGCCAGCGGTACCTGCCGGGGCCGGATTCCGTCACCGGCGGGTTCGATGACGATCAATACGTGGGGGAGGGGAGATGAAGGCGCGACCTCTCGTCCTCTGGATTTTATACGCCAAAACGCTGCGGCTCCGGAGCAGCGGCGAACGGATCTTCCTCGCTTCGCTTCCCACCTCCCGCTAGGGTTTCGCGATTTTACGTCCAAAGTCGTTCCGTGCGTGGTTCTGCATTTTTTATGCTACACACACACCCTTGGATTTATTAGGATTGGACGGTCGAGATCGTTTGAATCTAACGATGTCTTAAACGGTCGGTTCTGTTTAGACGAGGTGCGTTTACGAATATTTCAAGCTTCTAGGCCTCGGTTTGTTTATGCATTATATTTAATATATTTTTATTTTTTATTATATATGATAGTATTTTATAATATTATTTATTAAATAATTTTTACATTATTTACTTTGATAATTTTAAAAAAATTACTGTCATCGTTAACTTTTAAGAAAATATTATCATCATATTATATTAATATAATAAATATTATTTATTATTTTATTATATATTTTATTTATTATTTATTATAATTCTAAAAAAAATACTATTATCATATTAGTATAATAAATATTATTTATTATTCTATTATATATTTTATTCATTATTTATTATAATTCTTAAAAAAAATACTATTATCAATTTTCTATTGTAAATTATGTAATTTTTAGAAAATCATGAAACTCACTTCACCTTCTTACTACACTATACAAATAAACGACTTCTGAGGCATTATTTATTTATCACTCATTTCAATTCTTAAAGTCACTTTTATTTTCATAACGATATTCTTATTTCTCAATCGACTCCTTTTATTATTTTATCATTATGTTTTTCAATTATATTAACATTCTTATATTTTAAATAATTATATTTTACATTTAAATTATATCTCTATTCAAACACCAATACAAATTAAATTCATCGTAAGCACTTCAAATATCAACTTACCATCAACTTTCAATTTTTTGATGAACACGAAAAATATTGTTCGCTAACATTTATCCTAAAATCACTTCTTACCTATCATTTACGAGTGATTTTTTTTCGTTACGTGAACATACCTTAAAATTAATTTTAACGTAGTTATTATTATATAAATTTTAATATATAAATTACTATATAATTTTAATTTCGTTCGTAAAATTAATTTCAAATTTACTCCTTTTTCATTTCAGAAAGTAAGTTGTTCGTAAACGCACGTAGTCATCACCAACAAACAACTACAATAATTTAAATCAAAGGGCAGTTTTGTTACTTTTATACCGTCAGGAAAATTGAGAAAAAAAAATTTAAAAAAATCAATTTTTTAAACTAATCTGCTGATTATGAAAAAAATTTTAACTTTAAAATGTTCAAATATTTATTTAGATATAGGTCTTTTGTAGGTTTATAGCATAGAGTTTGTTCACAAACCGTTTTTTATTGTTCCTAAAATCATTTGTATTGTTGTGATTACGTGATAATTTTCTAATATATTATTTTCATAATTTTTTTATCATATTCTTTTGTGACATTAACATTTTTACCTTTTAAATAATTATATTTTACACTTTAATTAAATTACCAAACAAATATCAACCCAACTTAAATTTACTCACTATTGCATATTTTAAAAAACATATAATATTTGAAAAAATGTAGAATTATTTTTTTAAAAGATCGGTGAAATATGCATCAGTATCATTCACACATATCTTTTCCAAACATTGTTGAAATTTCATCGATATATGTTGGGAAATATTTAAATTTTGTTTTATTTTGACGTTAACGTTAAAATATGCAGCAGTATTATCTTTTTAAAAAAAAGGATATTGACGTTAACGTTGCGATATTTGATATACTAGAAACGGGGGTTTGTGTTTTTTTCACATTACTTTATTCTTATAATACCTATGAAATAAAAAATAAAGATTACTTGGACAAATGACTGGCGGCACTGATAAACACTTGCAATACCTTTGATGGTAATATTGATAACTTCATTTTGGCAGTGCAAGAAGGGGGATTAGAGGTCTTTTATGACAACATCATGAGTAATCAAAAGTGACATGAGAAGTTTCAAAAATTAACTTAAAAAATTTGGAGGACAAGTATTGAAACTAAGATTTGCTGCAACAGTTGTAGACCTTTGAAAACATACAACAATACTTCACAAAATAATTTTGGACTTGTTTGATTGAGGTGAAAACTTGGTGGTAGACATCATTCTTAGGTTTGAAACTGGCAATTGCAGAATCCAAAGAATCGACTGAACAATCTCAGTTTTTTACATGCTAGAAATCGTAGTCGACCCAACTACTGCTGCAAAATAGAATGATTTCAAACCCTACAAAAACTGAAACTTGCAGGAAAAAGAAACACATTTCATTGATGAAATACAGATCGTGGATAATTACATGATAACCTAGGAACGCACTCCTAAAGGTGAGATTTCAGCAATACATGAAAATCCCAAAGAAAGGTGAGAGATTTCAGCAAGCACAATTAATGCACAATGAATGCTAAAGACTAGTTAACAAGATCTTCCATAAGTTAGGGAATGGTGAATATATGCAACCTACTTTGCTTCTTTTGCCGTTGTCTTTTTGCCGTTCTTTGTGACTTTGCTTGCAGGGAAATGTAGTCTTGCAAGTAGCGGACGAGGTGCCCTTGTTTTCTGGTCAAAACCTCTCACACATACAAAACCTACAAGAAAAGGTAGAATGAACCATAGTAACAAGTGGTAAAATTTTTTGAAACTGCAACACCATCTGATGCCAAGAATTGCAACAAATATTTTTTTTAAGAAATGTAATGCATGACATGAAAGTGATGTTGTAAGTCATAATGGAAAATTTGGCAAATCATGGTTCATTTGGTACATGGCTATTACCCAAGTAAGAGGATTGCAGTTGAAATTATAATAGTTGCAATTTTTTTTTGAAGTTATTACAAAATGATATCTGAGATTCTGAGGCAAGAAATCCCACATTTAGAGTAATAATAATGGATTAACCAATTGAAATGGCTATACCAGTCAAGACAAAAATTAGCATACCACTCAAAATATGTTATTCATAGAGCTATGGTTTCATATGCATATTTACTTTCAGTTATCCTAGTCAATAACTAAGAATCTCTGGTCAATGTCAAGCCTAGTTCATCGATTGGATAGAATGATACCAGTAATTCACATTTTCATGCATCTGAAAAACTAGAACTAAAACTGAACTAAACTAATGTATTTCATCTATACTATATAGTAAAAGAAGGGGAGAGAGAAATTATTAAACTGGACCAACATTTGTAATGTATCAAACTTATCCTTCAATGTACAACAAATTTAATATTCCAAATTTTTTTGAACAAAGGGAGATACAAACTAGCATTCGAACATACATACGTACGTACGTATGTACATACATACATACATATTAATTTTTGTTGTGAAACAAGGCTAATAGGATCTTGCAAAATTTATTTCAATGGTGAAGAAGTAGCGGAAATTAAATTAAACAAATAAGCAAACCACAAGCATAGCACACCAATATTTTATATGAAAAACTATGAAATAACCCTCATTGTATAAGTAAACAAGTACCTTGAAGTGGATTTCTTGTTATAACTTATGTCATATCTAAATCAGCAAAACCAACCAATATAGATTTGTTATCACCAAAATAGATTCCCAATTTAGAGGTATCACAAAGGTATCTCATAATCCACCTTACTGCCTCCCAATGTTGTTATCTAGGATTTGATATAAATCTACTCACTATACTAACTACATAAGTAATGTCAAGTTTAGTGCATATTATAGCATGCATCAAACTTCTAACCATTGAGGTATAAAAGAAACATTTTCCATTTTCCTTTTCATCTCATTTGTTGAAGGACACTGCTTTTTGGTTAACTTGAAATGAGCTGCTAATGGAAAACTAACTATGTATCATCCATAAGAAATCTTTAAAGTACTTTTTCTATGTACTTCTCTTGTGATAAAAATAGATTGTTGACATTCTATCTTTTTTAATTCCTATGTCAAGGATCTTTCTTGCAAGTTCCAAGTCTTTCATAACAAAAGACTTATTCAACACTTTCTTCAATCCTATAATCTTGGATATATACTTGTTAATAATTAAAATATTATCAACATAAAGTAGCAAAATAATGAAATCATTAGAGGAAATTTTTTTAATGAATACATAATGATTTGTACTATACTTCTTGTAATCTTGCTTTCCTATAATATTGTCAAATCTCATATACCATTGTCTTAATACTTGTTTTAAACTATAAAAATTTTTCTTTAATTTACACACTAAATCTTTTTAACCTTTCTCAACAAATCTCTCTATTTACTCTATGTAATCCACATAAATCTCTTCCTCCAAATTTTCATGAAAGAAGACATTCTTCACATTCATTTGCTCAACCTCTAAATTAAAACTTACTACCAAACCAAAGATCATTCTGATAGATGTCATCTTCACCATTGGAGGAAAAATCTCATTGTAATCAACTCCCTATTTTTGTGTGAAGTTTTTCACCACTAATCCAATCTTGAATCTTGGATGTAATATGTGCTCTTCTTGTTTAATTTTGTAAACTCACTTGTTTTTGAGTATTCTCTTGCCTTCTAGCAATTTCACCAACCCATAAATGTGATTCTTATGTAAAGAATTTATCTCTTCTTACATAGCTTTCATCTACTCCTCTTTATGCTCACATTCCAATTTTGCATAGTACTTTGATTCAGAACCATTAAAAAGTAACACCACAAATTCATTTGAACAATATCTAATAGAAGGACTTCATCATTAGTTGATCTTCTTAGTGGAACAATTGATGGAACTTCCTACATTTGTAATACCAGATTATGACCGTTTGTATCAACATCTGTCTACTTTTAGGAACATCCGATCCACTTGTGCCTGTATCATCATCATCTTTAGCTACAACCTCTCACAGAGTTGGAATTTTAGGAGTTGAGTCTAAATCAATTAAGCTCTTCTGTTGTTGAGTTGTTTCAAAATGTGCTTTGTCAATATCCTCAATTATTTGGTCTTCTACAAATATAACATCATGACTTTTAATAACCTTTTTAACTATCAAATTATACAACTTGGCCAAACTCATTTTGTTCGTAACCAAGAAAAAAAATACACTATCATGTTTTTGTATCAAGCTTTATTTTTTTATCTTAGGAAACATGTACAAAAACTTTGCATTCAAGCACTTCCATATAATCATAAGAGACTTCCTTGTTAAACCAAATACTGTTTGGAACATCTCCCTACAAATATAACATAGTGATAGATTGACAAGATAAATTATAATCATTAAGGCTTCACTCTAATAAGACCTCGATAACTTTGCTTGTGAAAACAAATATTTAATCCTCTTAAGCAATGTTTTATTCATCTCTTAAGTAACTTTATTTAACTGTGGTGTCTTTAGAAATGTCTTTTGATACTTCATGTTTCCTTTATCATGAAATCTATAGCTGTTTTTCATTCTTTATATTTTAGCTACCTTTTACTCTCTAAATTGCATATTAAACCATGTATGTGTGTTTTATTATTCTTTTATTTTTCAACTTACTATTTTATGAAAAATAATTCAACTTTTATTTGAATCTATTGTCTAATAATATAAAATGCTTCTTATATGGAATTTACATTTGTTTTTCAGTAATAGTAGATAATATAAAACTTACACAGTGATGAAATATCATTCTGAAAATATTCCTTTTTTGGGATAGGGAAAACTTCTAAAAAGGTCGATCCTCGTATATAATTACAGAACAATTTGGATGGCTCAGTGATACAGAAGTGATTGATCTCTTGGCTCACTTTTTATTGTATTACGATTACAATTGTTTCTTGTTATTTATCTTCATGATTTTTGTTTTTGAACAAAAAATACAACCTTGAGAACAAAAAACCTAAGCAAAATGGTGAAGGCTTGTCTTCTCTTACCTCTCCAGAAACAATGTTGTATACCTTCTGTGGTTAAACCTGAAAAGCATTTTTTTAATCTGTGAACATTTTTTCAAAAATCCTTTGTTGAGTTAAATAAAAGCTCGTTTGAGTGATTTTCTCTTGCCTCGAAATATGGTCGGTACTGATGTTCCAAAATAAACTGTGCGCCTTGGTAGGTTCCAGATCAGTTCCCTACGAATATCTAAAGGGCTAAGGCTAGAACAATGATCTGCAAATACCTGCAAAGCATCATGTGCAAGTATTCTTTCATGAGTCACTAGTTTGGAATAAAACTGTTGCAATAAAAAATTTCTAGACATTCTTCCAGAAAGAAGCATCTGAGTATAATCACCTCATTGACTTGAAAATATGTACCATTGAGTGGAAAACTTCCTCTCATTGCTGTTCGACATGGTATCTGGGCAATAATACATTAAGCTACTAGTTAAATCTAACTTACAAAGGGTTTATGTTCTCTTTGAAAAGTTGTTAGTGTTACCAGGAGAGTTCCTCGAACTTTACAAGCCTTTGCTTCCCTGACACTGTTACATGAAAAGCAAGTTATGCTGTCACACAACTTTCCCAACAAATGGGAGCAGCATGATGTTTCAGGTGCTTCCATTGATTGTGCAGTTTCACCTGTTGTGCCAATTGTTGCACTTTCATTAGCCAAAAACTTTTTTTGCATTTTTTATAAGAGATAACATGTAATAAATAAGAAGCTTCTATTATATCTGATGCTAGCCTGGAGTCCAAATGGCAAGAAGATAGGGACATGGATCATCAGGTTCTCTTCGTTCCAGCTGTAATTATTCAACATTGATTGCTTAGCAAGAAAATTGCTAATTGAAAAGCAATTTGCAGTGCAATAGAAAACTACTCACTCCAGCCAATAGAGGATGTCCATCTGGGAGTTCATACCTGTAATAATAGATACAAATGTTTTAGTTGGTAGCATAATATTGGTCCACTTAAATATATTTCCCTTGCAAAATGTAATTCTGGAATTATGCTTTTTTTTTGCTCGTGCTAATTTGCTTATTGATATGTTGTTCCAAAGTATAGGGAAAAGGGTAGGCACATACACTTGGTGTTCAGTGCGCAGGCGATTGATATTCTTTAGTTTTGGCTGAGGGATAGAAGCAGCCTCAGCAGTTAGAGCAACTAAAGCTTTTGACATGTCAGCATCTTCTAGATCATTACTCTCTTGCAATATGGTTTGCAAATTTTGTGTGAACCGTTCAATGTTTAGCTTTATTGTAGGAATTTCATCAGGTCCGTCATGAAAGGCATCCTCTATTTCATTTTCCAGAGCTTCCTCCACACATGATGGTTCCGGTTCTGGTGTTGCTGGCTCTTCAATAAAGGGTTCACAGTTGCTGACAATCTGTTTGTTCGACGTAGAACTTCCTTCAAGCTGAAGAAAGGGTGCCTGACTAGCAAGTGGCCTAGGAATCTGATCACCATCGCTGGGAACATTTAACGTCGCAAGACTTGTATCTTCTGGACCTGGAAGTGCAAGTCTTGCACTGAAAGGTAGAATAAAACTCTCATATGCAAGGACTTTTCTTTGGTTATGAAAAAATCATACATCATGTTTTAAAAAACACAAAAAATCTGGAAAATTTATGCATATAATATGATTGTGAGAAGATTGAAGAATGCCATGTGCTAGTCTTGCTTATCTCGTTCTTCCAAGGTAAGTAAGCTTATAATCAAAGAGATTTTCATAGATGCCTTTAAAACAAGAAAAAATATCACCGATCAAAAATGTGTCTCTTTCAATAAGACAGCATTTTTAATCTTACACCAGTGACACTTGTTTCACTTTATGAGCTAACTGTTTCCTAATGGTGTGGTGCTTGCAGGCTCTAACACTTGGCATGGAATTAATGCATATCAAAATTCATCAAGCAGCATACCTAGCAAATGCACTTGCAAAGTGTTTACACTCTCCTCTCATTGGACATGCATTGCAGTTTGGCTTGCTTTTTGTACAAAAGACCTGCAAAAAAAAAGAATGATTTCATATTGACCAGCATATTGTTACCTTACAAGACAAGTTGCACAATGTTATTGGGACCTTTCCAAACGTGATCATTTGATAATGCAGCTCGTACCTGATTCAAAAAGATAGAAAACAATAATGGTGTAATATGGTAAATCAAACTAAAAACTTAGCTGTTGCATTGTCAAGATGGTGTATTTTGGCTAATAGAAATGATTTCCAAATGTCAATAATGGACACAATATAAGCATTACAATGTCCGTTGATCAAGCCTACAGAGCCGAGGCCACAGGTACTTCTGAATCGTCTCTAGCATTGGATACCTTAGGACAAATTGGAACAAATGATTCAGAATGTATTTTAGATCAACCATGTTTGTAAAATATTATGGACTAGAGATTATCTCGCTTATGATCACTTACAGCTCTAAAAGATGCAGCTGAACTGACTCAGGTAGAGGTTGAAGAGGCACCCACCCCAGCCTTACACATATCCGACCAACATTTGTATCAACCTCCAAATGATGAAAAAAATGGAATATGAGAAGTCTCAATGTGTCTTTTATGATAAATGACATATTTAAGGTGAAAACTCACTGGAAAAGCAAGGTGTTCAAGTGTCAATAGACGAACACACTCAACACTTTTCAAACCCAGTCCTTGTATGCTTAAGAGATAATCCCTGCAGTCACCATAGCAATAAATTTCCAAATATTCCAAGTTCCAACCAATTACAAATTTGTCATATATTATGCACAATGTGGAATGCATGATGGATTAACTTGAATCTTCTTAAGTTGAAGAGGGATGACAGTAAGTAAATTTTTTTTTCTTTAGTTACAGTAGATAAGAATCTATGCTCTTACTTGACTCTATCAGGTGGAACATCCCTTAGCCATTCAAGGTCAATGCTACCATGGTCTTTGACCAATCGCTCTAGGAATTCCTGCAATAGAATGAATGAACAGAGTAAGATTTTATATGAAATTTATCATCTATAATATTTCAATGGATGATAACTCTTGTAGTTTTACATTCACTTAAGGTGCCACTTAAATATCATAAAAATTCAAGAAACTGTGTCATAATATTATAGTTGAGCTAATTGTGTTGTACAGATACAGTGAATAGAAGACAATCTCAGAAATCTCTTGAAGGATACAATTTATGGTGACAATAAATAAATATTCGTTTATGTTGAAGGATGAAATTCGCAGATATTCTTGGTTTCATCATTTTTTATTGCCTAAAATAATTCATGATTGAAATTCGCATCTACTTATATGGTAGAAAAAAACAAAATTGCTGACAAGGAAGCATGGTATTTTGCATCTAGTAAGATCTCCACATCTAACTGTAGCTTAGGATGATTGCATTTTTTTCCATACTAGACGAGCCAATTAAGGTAAATACATTTGACACGAATATGTTAACATGATCTACTTTTACCTTGATCCTTGCGGCAAGCCTATTGTTCATTCCACGTTCTCTAATTGCATTAGCTGTTTCACTAACATCAGCACACCGGACTTTTTCCCAGTCTACTGAATCCATTGTATTGGCACTTCTTTCTCTTTTGCCACCATTACTCAATGCCTCTCTTCTTAAACTATCCCAATCATAAGTGTCACTCTGCTTTTTATCAGTTGCCCTCCTTTGTCGTGTTACTTCTTTTTCTGTTTTTATATCAACCTTCTTATCTTCAATGATCAATTCAGTTGCATCATAGGGTATACTTTCTTGCCTTCCCGTAGAACATGACAATTCTGTAAGACCTGAAATACTAGGCTGACTGTGTTGATCTAAATGAGAATGATCAGATCCATGATTAGCTTTTGGAGATGAACCAAGTTCCACATGCATGCCTTCGGCATAGATATTTGTTTCCTTCTCATTGTGGTTGCATTTTGCTATATGGTCACATAACAAAATGGATTGTTCATTGATGCCAGAGGACTTAGTCTTCTCACTAGTACAATTGCAATCACGTGAATGGCTTTGCCAGCAAGCATAAACACTTGAACAGGGGAATGGTTGGACAGAATGGTCCCTTGTAAACATACGTGAATCATTATATGCTGATTTCTCTTGAA
The DNA here is from genome assembly GCA_024699675.1 of Amphibolis antarctica. Taxonomy (NCBI): domain Eukaryota; kingdom Viridiplantae; phylum Streptophyta; class Magnoliopsida; order Alismatales; family Cymodoceaceae; genus Amphibolis; species Amphibolis antarctica. Next base: position 45,720 of record JAMKPZ010000092.1, read on the forward strand.
CATGAAATTTCGTAGTAATTTTTCCCGATGGACTACCTGTTATGCATGTTTCTGCAGCATCAAGTACAGAAGTGCTTCCCAAGTTGATTGATGGTAAGGATTGACTTTCTTGTACTATTTTGATGTTATTCATTGTTGCACATTTGGTTTCATTGGCAACAGTGGGACCAGGTTCACCGTCTACTGGATCATGTTGTGGACAATGGTCAAAATTTAACTGATTCGTAGATATCCCTTTATCAAGTTTCATCAAATGATCTGACATCAAACTTCTGTATTCAAATTCATCACATTTAGATAAGCTCAGTTGATTGTCATGAATTTTCTTTGATACAAGACCTTCTGCCACTTGCAAGTGCCCTGTAAATGATGGAGTAAGACCGGAACTGTTTGAGCAATTGCCAGTTTCCAAATCTTCAATTACAGGGTCTGATTCAGAGCTCAACCCAATTTGGTCAATCAATAGAACAGGTGACTCTGAGGAATGTTGAGATGAAACAACTGATTTTTGATAAACGTCTGAGTTTTGAGATGAAACAACTGAATTTTGAAAAATATCTGAGTTTTGAGATGAGACTACATTTTCCAATTCTATCCTACTTTCAGTTGACACAGAAGCTTCTGAACAGCCAAACACGCTAGTTTTATTTTCTTCCTTGTACCGGCCATTCTGATAACTTGATAATATTTTGCTACTTTGTTGGTTATTTATATGATCTTGTTGCCCTTTTATATTGTCACTCTGTTCTACAACCGCTATGTCTTTGTTTTCTTTGGAAACATTCTGATTTACTGCATTGGCAAAGCATTCATCTCCAGAAGATTTTGGAAACCTTGCAGCAAGAGACATGAAGGCAGAGCTACAAGTAAAGACAACAATTGCCTTAGCCATTTCATACCCAATGAAACCAAAAGTACTCAGAAAACTTAATTTTGAATATGTTGTAAATTACTTCAAAGAAGAAATAACCTACCTTGATAAGTGATCAGAAACATTCTGAGTCAGAAATACTCCAACCACAGAGTCTACAACAGATCCTTTCCACTTGGAGAAGCGTCTATCACCTGTTCAGGAGGTAATAGTTACTGTAGTCTAAACTCCTAGCATATGGTTACTACCAGATTTTCTTAGGTGACATAATTTGTCTAGTTAAGCTAGTAGATAGACTCAACATAAGAACAAATGGGATATACCTTCAATTTTTAATTATTGATAGCCAAGTCCACAACTATCACCAACCCAAGACTATTAGGCTTCCTCCAATCCGCATCTTTCTTTTTATAGAATTTAGTAGAAAATTGACCAAGGATGTTTTAGGGGATGTGTTGTTGACCATTTAGCATTTTATAAGAGATCTATAGCAAGCAATGTCATCATTATAGTTTATGTTGATGATATCCTAATGACACAAAATGACTCAATAGATATTTCAAAGGCAAATGAATATTTTAGAACACATTTTTATAACCAAGGGCATGGATAGGTTGTCCTACTTTCTAAGCATTGGATTTGCATACTATAGGACAAAAATCTCACTTTCATAAAAGAAGTATGCCTTGAACCTAGGCAGAATATTGGGCTCTTAAGATCCAAGCCCAAGAATACGTCTATAGGGTAGAATCCAACCTTCTAGACAACACTTCATACTTATTAGAGGATGCAGATAAACATAGGAGGCTAATTGGCAAGTTCATTTAACTAACAGTTACTTGACCAAGCATTACTTATGCAATTGCTTCTCTTTCTCAATTCACACATGAGCTTAAAGTATTTTATTAAGAAAGAGTCATTTAAGTAATAGTCTACATCAATGGTGTTGTCGACAAAGGGCTAGTAAAGAATAATCATCCAAAGATTGAGACATTTTTTGATTCAATGTATGTAGGAAATGCAAAAACCAAAACTCTATTTTCATTTATTTGCACATATGATGAGAGCAACTTGGCAACATGATGAATGAGTAGAATGTGATTTCCATATCAAATAACAATGTAGAGTATGGATCCATGGCTCAGAATGTTTGTAAGATAATGTAGGTTAAATCCTTTCTAATGGAACTTGACTTTAACAATAAGGGACCAACGAAGATACATTGTGATAACTAAATATCTATAGTTATTGCCAACAATCAATTTTTCATGAGAAAACAAAACATGCCGGAGGTGGACTACCATTATGTTTGAGATATGGTGATGCACAAGGTCATTTTCATACCATACACTTAGTCCTTGAAGTAGCTAGCTGATATTTCCCTAAAAACTTTGGCATAAGGTATTTTGGCATATGACCTAGTTTAAGAGGGAGTATCAAAGGTTATTACTACATGTCTTAAGGAGGACATACTTATAAGTGGGTGATTGAATATCCATTACATATCCAAAACCTGATATATATACTTGTACTCTCAAAGTAATAACACAATTCATTTTTTCCTCCTTTCACAATAAGTATATTATTTTATAATTTTTATCTATTTTTTACATCTAACACATGCCATACATGAGCAGTTATAAACAAACAAACATTGTTTACGTTGATAGTCTTGATAGATAAATAATAATAAAATGAGATATATTGTTATCTTCGTTAATAGGCCATACACATGCATTTCATAAGCTTCATCTATTATTGTAATATCTATATGAGTATAAACATAAGCACCTTGTATAAGATGCATGCGAGCAATGAATGAATCGGCACGCCCCTGAAATACTTTTCTTTCTCCTTCCCACCATTTCTCTTTGTCAATATCTGTCCCCTCAGGAAAATTGCCATCAGTTTTTCCCATCAAAAGCATCCATACCCTGTTTGTCTCTGAATCTAAATCGACTTTGGCACGAGGTCGTTTTCTTGGAGCAAAAAAACTCTCAAATGGAACTATTGTACCACCTCCAGAATAGATTACAAGAGCATTATAATCCTGAGAACCTTGAAGTGGAATTCCATTCAATGACCTATTTATGTTAAGATGTTCCATCCTTTGTGTGATGAAATCTATGAGATTAGCATCTGAACTCATAATCCTATAGGATGAGCTGGGATTAGCTGTCCCAAAAAATTGTGTACACTGATTTTCTTTCTTTTTTATTTTTTTCCTTGGCACATTTAATGGTGTAGCACTTGAAGCTACTCTTTTTCCAGCTCCTTGTACATATGGTACCAATGGCAGGTTACTCCAATCTTTGCCAGTGGTTTGAGAATTTTCCTTAATATTCACAAGAATCTTAGATTGCTGTGTCATTCTCCTTTCCGTTTGATCACCATGCATCAGGTAAGTTGTGAAATGCTTATTGTCAAGATTGTTTTCTGCATCTGTTTCTGAAAACGAGGATCTCACAGGAACCACATCAAATTTATTTTTTCTGTTATCTGTCCTCCTTTTTTTGTATATTGCAGGCACATTAAGAATCTGATCATTAATACTGTTGTGATGGTCACTTCTCTCAATCTTCTTAGTTTTTAAATTTTCCTTCCTTGCAAGGACCTTCAAGTTTTCTCTTAAAATTTGTTTTCTAGGATATTGAGGAAATGCAGCTTGATTTTCTTGCAAGTTTAATGCAGTCTTAGCTGAGTTGACAATTTCATTTTGGCAGCTGTTGTTGAATGTCTTGCCGAGGCATGACACTGTGTCATATTTAGAGCACCAAGTAGAGGCTTGACTTCCATCAGCCACATGAACTTCCTCAACATCAAAATTAAGAGACTTCCTTGCTGATGCTCTTACACATTTTTTGGGCTCGATAGCACTTCCCACTTCTTTCTTTCTTACTGATCTCTTTTTACATGGTGTATCATCTGGGCTGCTCTCCGACTTTGGTATAGTTTGCTTTGGTTTGCTTGGTGGTTTGCCCTCTACAACAACCTTTGGCCTGTGCCTCTTTCTTCTGGCCTTTTGTGGTGGTGTCTTATTCAGTTCTGCACCTTCATTGCATTGTATTTCTTGTAGAAGATTGTGTTGTTGGGAAAACTTTGAATTATTTGAAACTGATTGCTGTAAAGTGCATTCGCTGAAACAGATCTCAACAGTTTCCTTGCAACTTGGCCCCATACCATCGTAATTTTCTCTACATTCTCCAGTTTCTTTGCTATCTGCTACATTGAACTTGGCTAGTTGGAATCCTTGCATTCCCTTCAATTTATCAGGTGTAAGCAGTCCCGGTTGACAGAAATAATTACTATTTGAATCCACAGAGAAATTTATTGCCTTTTGTTGTTCCTGACCCTCCGACTGCAGAGGAATTCCAGCACATGATATGTTGGCAGGCTCTGAACTACACTGGCCAAAACATATTGTGTGGGCAGACCCCTTTCTATCTGATCCAGTATCATCTTCACAAATCACATAACCTTCTTTTATTCTATCACTCCCTGATCTCTTGCACTTATCTGGTGTCACTGGTGCAATTACCTTCTCCATTATTGGAGATGAATGATTAATACTGTAATCTTGGCTATTTGGAAACTGAAATCCATCTGCCAAAATAAATTAGCATCCCTATCAGAAAAGCCACAAAAGATAGCCAAGGGTTCTCATCTATCCCACTCAGGGATCATAACAGCTAAAAGAGTTTGGAAAAATAAGAAATGAGAAATCATTGGCGCCAATCAACAATAAACAAAGGTTGAATGTTTGCAAGTAGAGATTGTCATGACATGTTGATCCATATAAGTTGGGACGGCATAATAGTATTACTCACTCTGGTACCAATGGTGTGGCAAATTGTTCTCTCTCTTATCACCTTCAGCCCTTGCAGAAAACACAAAAAGTGACGAGGGTGCAAATGAATTGCTTGGCACAGCCACATTACTTTGAGAAAATGCACTGCTTATTGGAACTTGGGTCGATCCTTCCAAAGGATTTTTGCTAAGCCCTGCCTGTGAACCATCGTGTCCACTCCCTGACTGGAAAGTTGGAAGGCATTCACTTCTTTGATATAAATGAGCAATACTCTGTACTTCGGCCCCTTCCAAAGCTTGGTCTTTTATCCCTTTTCCCAGAGTCTGCAAAGAGCAAAACCCCGAGAAAGAAAAATCCTTCTGTTCCAGAGGCTTAGTGTCACCATTACCCAACTCCATTCTAGAAATTTTTTTTTTTTTTTCAACTGCAAAAAAAATAGAAAGATTAAAACCCCATACATTTTCTAAAACAGTAACGGATTCTGCGTCAAAAAAAGGGGTAAAATAACACAGAAATATATAGATTACAAAGATCAGACGCATGACATGGCACAATCACCATAAACATGATTCAATTAAACACAACTCTAGAACAGAAGAGAAGATATATTGTATGCACAGGTAGAAGAATATGATTCAGGAAGTAGATGGGATTTACCTCAGGAACAGAGTTGAAAGCAGCGTGGACCTTCTTCCTCAAGTAACGGCCTTGCACAAAACCGGAACTAAAGTTAAAGCTGGAACGGGGAAAGTAAATGCCAAACACCTGACGGCGAACCAAAAATCCCCAAATCCCAGCTAATCTACATCATCTAAAAGCTTCTGGCTCTTCTCTTCTGTGCAAACAACACAGAAAAAAAACAAGAAACTAAAAAAAAAACTAAAAACCACACTCAATCTCTTCTTTTCCTGGAGGAATAAAAAGATAGGCGGGCTTCAATTAGGAGAGCATGAGCAAAGAACAACAGCACCAAATGGAGGGGGAAGGGGTAGACAAAAAGCAGAGTAAACAAGTTCTAATTAGACAAATCTACGCAGAGAACAAAGGGACGAACGAGATAAAGGCCTCAACACTCCAAGCAGAAGCCTCTAACACGAACAAAAGCCTCGGAAGCATCACGCCCATTCCTGATGCACAAAGCTCGGCCGCTCCAGATCAAGGCGGAGGAACGCCGGGAATGCAAATCTCATGTGATCCTGACGATCTCGCCCCACTCCCCCGCCTTCTGCTGGAGATCAGATGCAGTCTTCCCAGAGCTCTGTCGACGCCATTGCTGATCGGGAAAAAAAACAAAACAAAACGATCCACCACCATGCAAGACTTATCTGTGGGATACCTCGGAATCAAAAATTCCGATGATTTTTTTATTTTTTTATTTTGTGAAGTGTTCAAAAGACTCCAAAGAGAGAGAAAGTGGTTAGTTGGTAGTTGAGTTTTCGTACTAACAAGAAAATGACAGTGGTCGTGATTGTAGTTGTGATTGTAATCGTGATTATAATTATAATAATTAATATTTAAAATAATAATTATTACATTTTTGTAACTATAACTATAATTTAAAATGATTTTTGAATTATTCTTGACATCATCCAGGTTTTTCAAAATGATTTTTCAAAAATCTTTGTCCCTGAGGATGATTTTAGATGCCAAATTGACCTTTGCATGTTAAATATCTACCATCAATCATATCTGCATGGTAACAGAGCAGTGCTTCTGAACTATATATCATCTATTTTTACTTCTTTTAAGTTCTTTACCCTACTACCATAGTTCAAAGAGAGACTAATGAGTGCAAGAAACAATTTTCATGGAATTATGATGTCATTAACATCAGATTTTAGGTGCATTCATATAACAAAAAAATTACTTTTAGAGCAATTCGGACTGATTCTAGAATGAATATTGGGCGAACGGCATTTTTCATGATCATGGTGTATTTAAATTGCATTGGTATTTGTATAGTGATATAATTTAAATGTAAAATATAATTATTTAAAATATAAAAATATTGATGTGATTGAAAAATATGATAAAAAAATAATGAAAAGAGTGTATTAGGAAATAAGAATGTAATCATGAAAATGAAAGTAATTCTGAAAATTAGAATAAGTGATAAGTAAACAAGACTTCTGTTTGTAAAGAAAAGATATTGAGGTTAATTGACATCATTAATTCAAAGAATCTTAAGCTTCCTTCCTTTGTTGCAACGTTTTTTACTATATATCAATTTTTCACAAGCTTCTATGTATCATCATTATCATACAAATTTTCATGTTCAAACTTTTGTCTCACAATTTACTACGTAACTCTAATTTCGTTTATTTCACTACTCTTAACTTTAACTCTCAATAGTTATTAAAATTAATTGTACAATACTAAATAACTCTACAATAAACACACCTTTAATATAATCCTAAAATGTAAACTATGCTTGAAACTTCTACCACGTACTTTTTGTGACTCAATAAAACATCTCTTAGGTTTAGTTGGTGTCGACTACATAAATACTTAATAAGTGATCACATTTCTAGTGTTAAAGTTGATCTTTTCCAATGTTTCTTGCTTACTTCTCAATTCTTTCACACACGCACCCTCTCTAGTAGTCTACTAATGTTTATGGGAACGTTAAAAGTATTTAGTGAAGATCCATTACATTTAGAGTTTGTTCAGGAGATTCATAACCTTAAATTAAAGTTTGTAAGGAATCAAAAAAATGACTCGTTGAGTTAGGGTAAATTTAATTAGCTATTTGTTTACAATTCCAATTCTAACTCTTATACTATAAGTGGAGTTGATTGAAGTTTCTTAGTAGTTAGAATCGGAATTATGTTTGTTTGAATTTTTGTAAATTTAATTAACTCTTGTACTGTAAATCATCTATACTGTACAATATAGTATTAGTTGTCAATATTATTCATCAATTTCAGCAATCTACGGTAAAGAAATTTAAATTTAGCAAACAAACAAATCCTTTGTCACAGGATAAATGTTGAATCTACGGGAAAAAAAAACTATAAAGGATATTTCATCTATTTTTATAAAATAATAATATGATGATGATGACGATAATATGTGTGAAAAATTTATAATTAAAAATTTATCTCGCTTCATCGAAACTATCAATTGGAGATTGATGTGCATCGTAATCCACAAATATTTCTTATTTAATTTTAGAAATAAGTAATGATTGATACTCACAGGGAAAATGATTGGCATTGCTTTAGGTAGATAGATTAAAAAAAAAAGATAAATTTCAATTATCAATGGCGAAGATTATATTTAAAATAAATATTTATAAAATAAACACATTTATTTACATTAGATGTAACATATTTAAATTAGAGAACAGATTTTTTAACAGTGACACTAGAATATCATCTTTAGTGATATTATTTTTGAATAATCTAGATTAAATCTAATTAATTATACATAATAAGTACGTATAGTTACTTCATAACCATACGAAGTATTGTTCATCATAGCATTATATATAAGGGAAAAAGTTATAAACATATAGGCCGTCTGTAATTACATAGACTTATTCTGTATGGTTAGTTATATTTAATCTATATCATCAAAAATGACATCACTAAAGATGACACTTTAGTAACACCACTAGAGTGTTATTTTCCTTTAAATTAATATATCTAAATCTAAAATGAACCATCACTGTTAGTTCATATGATTCATCATAAACATTTTCTTCACTAGATTGATACCTTTTTAGTTTTGTCAATTACTTCTAATGCATATCATGCATATGTACGCAATAGCTCTTGAAGTTATAAAAGTTTGCGACCATTAATAATTTTTTATGGGAAGCATAAAACTTGAGATGCAACATTTATCGTGATGAGAGATCTATTGGCCTTTCGAAAGACTATGTAGAAACAGATCATAAAGGAAGGAGAGTTCTTCTAAAATGCAAAGGTAACATTTCAAGCCGAATGAAGTTTAAGAGATGAGACTTAACCTTTTGAAGCACAGTAGAAAATGATTTCTTGGCACCGTTGAATATGATATCACACCTGTGTTTCCAAAGCTCTCATAAGAGATCGAACTACCACTAAATAAGTTTTGAACATATTCTTACACTTAGACCTCACATACAGTATTTTAGAGACCCAATTCTTCTACCCATTTTGATTAAAAATTTAGATTTGGAAGAGACGCGAGCAACAAAAACATAGGATAAGCTAAGGTATAGCAAACTCCCTGTCAAAGAAAATATGTTCACTAGTTTCAATGGTGCAAAAAAAATGGTAACAAGTATAAGAAGAAGCTAAAATACCCCTTCTATGTATAGCAATATCTATGGGCAGAGCATTATAATCTAATCTCTAGAGAAAGAAAGATATTTTTGTTGGAATGAAACTCCTCCAAAGTCCAGCAAATTTAGCTAGTATTGACTTCTTATCACAGATAGTCTCCCAAGCTGACTTCGCAGTGAAATTTTCATCTTTAGACTGGGGCCATATAATGCCATTATTATTTTGAATGACAGGTTGCTTAAGAGTATGTTAAACTGCCTTTAGATTATTTTGAGAGACATAATAAAGGCTACCCATGCAATAAGCAATCTTGGAGAGTAACAGCCTCATGATAACTGCATAAGTTGATTAAAACCAACAATTGAAGGTACATTTAGGAAAAACTTCAATCAACTTTAAGAGTTGAATGTAACTAGAGCTGGGAGTTGTAAAACAAAGAGAGTTAAAGTTACATAATAATTAATGTAGTGAAAGTTTATACGTTAGAGGTTGTGTAGTGATAATGACACGTGAAAGCTTATACAAAGCTAAAACTGAAACTTAAAAAACAATTCCCAAACAAAATTAACTTGAAAAACCAAACTAAACGTAGATGGTGCTTGCAACAATCAACACATGGGTTATTTTAATCATAAATATGGATGGAGAGGTCTTGCCGGCGACATGCCACTTCTTTGACATGCATTTAAACATCTTTTCATTCTAATCAAATATTTTATCTTTTCATTATCTTCTTCTCATTTCCTATAAATTACTTTTGTAATATTATTCGATCGTAGTTTTTTTATCTATCTATATGAGAGCTAATTCTCTGGTAACATTACTGGACTTAGACTTTTTAGTTATGCCTAACTTTAAGTTACTTTATCTATATATATATATATATATATATATATAACTAAATGCACCTTAGATCTGTATATCTATATGTAAACCATCCGACATAGAGTGGATGTTTGATGAGGAGGGTGGTGTAATCTTCTGCCACCGTGAGCACTACTATTTAGGAAGGGCAATCATGGGTGATACACTGTGCACATGATAACGATATCATTGTTCTCCTCCTTCAAGGTATAGTGTCTCTATCTCTTTACCACTTGAGACGCTAGCCAGCCGAATGAAGGGTGTGATAGTGGAAAATAGGATGAGGATAAAAAGAAAGGCACAATTTAAATTTAATATAAATTATTAAATTAGTATATCATTTAAAAAATAACTTTGATATTGTTACCAAAGAATATTTTCGATATATATATATATTATCACTTTTTAAAGAGAATTTAAGAGTTTGTTATAACGTCACATTGAACAGCTGGTGTAAGCACGTGACCAACCCTACGATTCGTATGTTTCTCCATCCGCCACGTGTCATAGTCCGATGGTCACATCATTGTAGACAAATGTGAATCGTTTTAAATTAATCCTATTAATATTTTAAAAAATATTTTAAAATAATTTTACTCCGTAAAATTTCAAATTCAAGGTTATAAAATTTATAAAAAAAAATTTAATCACTAAAATATCATGTATATATAAAATATATTAATTAAAATTTAATCTTAATTATCCATCATCCACGTGTACTTTAGACGTCGACACTTTTATTTTTTCCCCAGGTTTGACTAATCTTGGTAAAAAATAAATGTTTTAAATCTTGATCGTTTGATCACGAGATTGAAAGATAAAATATCTAAGGTCTTCGTTTGTTAATAGTATCATTCAGATGCATATTTTTAAATAGTATGTTAAATAAATAATAAAATTATAAAAGGTGAGATGAAAAGGTATTTTTTATTTAAAAATAAAGTTAAACTACAATCAAAGATAAGAAAAAATCGATAGAAGTGGTCTGATTATACACTTAAAAAAACTGAAAGCAACTTTGAATTGGGCATTTTCATATATATTTTTCAAATCTAGCTGTGGGTTGGAGAAGGGCAGACCCATACCAGCTATTAATCATGTATTAAATAGGAGTTAATTAATGATCTTCCTCGTAATAATTATTTCACTTCTATATATATATATATGCACACACACATACAAAATTGATTCTACGTGTCCAAATCTAAGTCATTCTTTTAAATTTTTACTTTGCCTATTGAAACAAGATAGTTTGGTAATTTTGTTAATTTAATTTGGAATTGAGAAGGGAGGTGAGAAGGTTTAAGAGAGAAAGAGAGGAGATGATGAAAATTAATTTTGATGCATTCTTAGTTGTTAAATTAAACACCTATAAAATAATTTTTTTATAAGTGCCACTAGATATTATCCCTATATATATGTGTGTGTTTGCATGTATATATGTATGTATATATGTATTATAAAATCAAACTCAATTTGATTACAACCTTGATTACAAATATAGCGAATCCAATAAGACTCTTTTGTTCATTCTGTAGTCACACAATTCAATCAGACATGAAGAAACTGTAAGTGCATTCTATTGGAAAAATAGTTCTACATCAAAATCAATAAGTAAAATTGAAATCCTTATATTATTTGTAAGTCTTTTTTCATTAGTTAATTGATTTAGTGAAATAAAATCTATATGATATTAGAACCAATTCACGTATGCTACATATAAGACATTTGTAAAATACTCCAACAAGGGATTCACAAATATAACGATATATTGGAAAAAATAGTTTTACATTAAAATCAATAAAACTGGAATTGAAACTCTTATATAATTTGTGAGTTGTTTTCTACTAATCAATTAGTTTTAATAAGATGCTCATGACATGAAGGAATTATATAAGTGCTCCAATAGGGACGTTCATGTATATGTCTCACCTTGACAAATGTATAAAATAAATAATTAGATCTAATATATAAAATAATCCTTTCAATCTTAACTAATTGATTTTAAGATGAAATTTCAACAACATTGTCTTAAGCCTCATTTGTTGTCGATTCCATTTAACTCTCAAAATCACTTTTAATATCGTTAGTATTGCACAAATTCCAATGTATAAGCTTCGATTCCATTTATTTTAATTTTTTCTAACTCTCAAAATCACTCTTAATGTCGTTAATATTGCACAAATTCTAATGTATAAGCTTTTATCACCTAAATTACTATACAATTATCATACAATTTCAACTCCATTCATGAAACTAATTTTAGTTTCAGCTCTATCCAACTCTCGAAGCTGAAAAAAGATATCACCAAATGCACCCATAAATATCACCCTAATTACTATGCAATTCCAACTCCATTCACAAAACTAATTCCAACTTCAATCATATCTAAATAGGGGTTTGTGCCTATGAAATTGTAGAGAATTGAATTGAAGAGAATTCAATTCTGTCTAATTCAGATCTTTAAACAAATTCTCCATATGGAATTTAATTCCTTCACGAAATTGAATGGAATTCATATAAAAGGCAAGTTCAAAATTCAATTCCGACCTTCCTTTTTATAAATTAAGCGGAATCCCTCTGTCCCCTAGTAGGACATCTTGCAGCCTTGTGTCTCTCAAAAAGTATATTCCATAGATAGTTAAATTTTGAAATATATTACATTATTATTATTTTTTAAATAAAAATAAATTCAATTCTATCAAATTCTGACATGTGTACAAACATTAAAATTTTGAATTTTATTCAATTCTGTGAGATGCACAAATAACACTACACTAAATTCAATTCTGTTCAATTCAATTTTAATTAGGAAATGAATTCTTAACAATTTATTTCTGTCTAATTCTGTATACATAAATGGACTTTAAGGTCTATTTGTGTATGTAGAATGAGACGAAAATGAATTGTTAAGAATTCATTTTTCTAATTAAAATTGAATTGAATAGAATTAAATTCAATGAAAAGGTGTTTGTGCACCATGTAGAATTGAATTAAAATTTGAAATTTTAGTGTTTGTTCATATAACAAAATTAGATAGAATTAAATTTATTTTTTATTTTAAAAATAGTAAAAAGTCAATATATTTTAAATTTTAACTATTGACTTTTTAAGAGATGCAAAAGTTACAAGATGTCTCATGGAAAGGGGGCGAACGAGAGATTCTACTCAATTCACAAGGGAGACGTCGAAATTGAATTTTAACCCTTTTTAAATGAAGTTCATAAAAGAATTAAATTCTGTCAAAAAAAAAACCTACACAAACACTTAAATTAGATAAAATTGAATTCTCCTTGATTTAATTTTGACTTTTGAGAAAAAAACTCATTCAAGGAAGGTTGTTGACTTTCGGAGCTGGGTTCTATCTTCCTTCCTCGGCTCATATGAATGAGCCAGTCAATTCTCAGAAGACATAATCTCATGCCCATCATCATATCAATCGATCGGGGAGAAGATATCGATCGATCTCGATCGATCGATGAGTTTTCTGATGCCTTGCTCCTGATCGATCGATCCGTCATCTCATCGATCTGTCGGAGTCCGTCCGGTAGCTGCAGCCAGCCATGGACTCCATGACATACCCCTTCTCCCTCTTCTCCGGCGTATTCCTCATCGTCCTCGCCCTAGTCTACGCCACCACCATCTTCGCGTGCCGGCGCTGGCGTCAGAGGCAACGCGAGGGGGAGCTGGCGCGGGAGGCTTCGAGGAGGAACACCCAGAACTTCGCGACGGCGATGGACGCAGTGCAGCCATTCAAGTATGCCACCGCCGCTGCCCCGCAGGGAGACGAGGAGGCCCCGCCGGACGATCAGTCCACGTCGACGGTGCCGGAGTGCGTCATCTGCCTCAACAAGGTGGCCGACGGGGAGGTCGTCAAGGTGCTCCCCAACTGCGTCCACATGTTCCACGTCGACTGCATCGACATGTGGCTCTTCTCCCACCAGACCTGCCCGCTGTGCCGCTCCCCCGTCGCGCCGCCGCCGCCGTCGTCCGTCGTCCCGGTGGCCTCGTGAGCCCCCTCGTCACTCGCCTTATCTTCTTGTTTCTCCGTAGTTGCCGTGTGTGCAACGCATCCTGCTTATTGTATTTTGTGTTTCGTGATGGGTCTTTTTTTAAATTGTATAAAATTAAAGTTATAAATAGTTTCAGTTAAAATTATATAATAATTATTAAATAATTTAGATAATAAAAATTTATATAATATAATTTATACAGTAATATTGGAGTGTCTATGTGAAATAAATTAAACAAAATTAAATCGATAATAATTCATTTCTTTATTGAAATTGAATCGATAAAAAATAAATTTATTACTAAAATATTTGTACATTCGAAAAAAATAGATGAAAATTGAAAAGATAAATGTTTATGCATAATAAGAATTAAAGAAAATTAAATTTAAAAAATGTTAAATATTTTTTATTTTATATTTATTTTAACTCTTTATTTACCATTATTACTATTCAAAAAAGATAAAAATATATAATTTCTACATTAAATCATCAAATAAGTAACATAAATACCATATTAATAAAGTTAAGTACGTAATATAATATTAGAAATACAACAAGTATGTTAAAAATTAAAGTACTGAATAATAACAATCACATTATCCTATTGTTTCACATTTTTAATATAAAAATACATTCAAATGAAAAATGCATCAGCCATCAAGCAAAGAAAGGAAATACCTTACGTAAAGAGACAAATAGGGAGAGAAGACGACATAGAGGGAATAGATAATGACAATAGACCCTCACACAGCTAGACAATGACAACTATTATGTCGGGCTTTCCACTTGTAACAATTGCATTGTATAAAGAAAAGACAAAAAGAGATAGAGATATTGGATGATGACAATAAAGAAAAGATAACTACATTGTGTGGTTTCGGAAGAGGAGAGCAAGTCATGTGGAGAAATGATAGTCGTGAGAATGGAGAAATAAATTCCGATGGGGGGTGTTGAGAAATGAATTCTCAATCTTATATTTACATGATTTCAGATTAAAAAATTAATTTTTGATCTTTAAAAATGCACAAACACAAAGATTATATAGAATTGAATTTCGCTCAATTCAATTCTTGCCCAATTTTTTAGACACAAACACTCCCAATAAGTGATTTTAGAAGTTAAAAAAGTTGAAACCAAATAGAACATTTTTGGTTTTATTTAATTATCAAATTACTCTCTGCATTTAACTTATTAAAATCAATTGATTAGTAAGGTAAAATTCAAAAATTGTAAGCTTCGTTTAACTGATTCTAGGCAGCTCATAAAATCAAACTAAGGGTGTGTTTGGTGATAGTTTGTTTCAGCCATGGGAATTGGATAAAACTAAAATTGTAATTAGTTTTATGAATAGAGTTAGAATTGTATAATAATTATATAATAATTTAGGTAATAAAATTTTATAATTAAAATCTACATAATAATAATCTTGTTAGGAGTAATTTTAAGAGCTAAAAAAAAGTTGAAACTAAATAAAACTTAACTTTAATTCTATTTAACTATCAAATTTGACAGAAATTGATTTCAAACGAAACCATAGGCTTCGTTTAATGACACGAGGGTTTCCTAATATAATTTTTTTGTATTTTTTCATCTTGATCTTTTAAGTACATTAACATTAAAAAATATAATTATACTATTTTACACACTTTATTTAAACATTAAAATAAATACAAATTCTAATTACCTTATTAGAGAATCTCAAAAATCAATATTTTTTTTTCTTATTTGATAAATATAATTTCGAAAGATACTTTTTTTTTTACTTTTAAAGTTAACCAAATACAACCGTAGACTTAGCAAGAGGGTCAAAAGCTTATCTGCACTCGTCGTCGATCGATCAGATGAGCTGGTCGATGTTCGAATTGGTTGCGATCGATCGTCTGATCAGCTCATCTCTGGATCGTGCTCCGATACGCAGGCCATGGCCTTCAAAGGCTACTTCATCACCTTACAAGTAGTCGCGGTCATCGTCGTCCCCTTCGTCTGCGTCAAATGCATCATCCAGTGCCAGCGCAGGCGTGAGAGGCTGCGGCGCGAGGCGGAGCTCGCACGGGAGGCGTCGAGGAGGAACACCGCCCAGAACTTCGCGGTGCGGCCGTTCAAGTACGCCGCCGCCCCACACCGGCGACCTCAGGGAGATGATCGGGAGGCCCCGCCGGATGATCGGTCCGCGTCGACCGTGCCGGAGTGCGTCATCTGCCTCAGCAAAGTCGCCGACGGTGAGGTCGTCAAGGTGCTGCCTATCTGCGCCCACATGTTCCATGTCGACTGCATCGACATGTGGCTCTTCGCCCACCACACTTGCCCCGTTTGCCGCTCCCCCGTCGCGCCGCCGCCGCCGCCGTCGTCCGTCGTCCCGGTGGCGTCGTGAGTCGTCGTCCTTTCTTTTTTTACTTTAAAAAAAAAAAATACACACATATATATATAATAATAATAAATTAAAACAATTAGTAAACCAGATAATTTTCATAAATCAGTTTTATAAAGGTACTTGTCCGTTTGTGTCCCCAACAAATATTGAAAAAGAAAAGTTTTGAAAAAAAATTTAAATTTTCGGTGTTTATACATTTTGAAAAATATAGAAAAAATCTAATTTTTTTTAACATTATAAGTATATTTTTTTTTGTTATTTTTCATCTATCGAAATTTTTTTTACAATTATTAGAAATCTTATCACGATATACTTTTCCGATCTCATGAATCTCACCTAACCTTTCTCGCTAAATTCGTGACTATACAAAAATATGAAATTATCTTTAAAATTTTAAAATATAAAATATTTATAAATTTTTTAAAAATTAATTTTTTAAAATTTCTAAAATATACGCAAACTATTCTAAATTTTTTTCTATGTTTTAATTTTCCTTTTTCTTTTTCTTTTCCATTTTATAAATTATTGTGTGTTTGACTTTTACTCATGCTTACATAGGTAAGTCTTATAATGATAATTACTTTTAATTTACAAAAAATATTTCACAAACAGTTTTTAGGTATATTTAAGAAAAGTTCCATTTACTTTAGCTCTATTTTTGTACAAATTTTTACATATTATTATCATTACATAAATTTCTATCATATTAATTACAATTATAATTTAACTCTATTTATTTTACTATCCTTAACTTTACCTTTGACCAAACTTTCGAAGTTAGATCGGAAATAACGAAATCTTTGACATCTGGTATTTTGAATTATTATTAGCACCAGTACATCTAGTGTTTTAAAAAATATGTTAAAACAAATTTATCTAATCTGAAATTTATACTTTTAGAAATAGTGTAAAATTACTAGAAATAATAAAAAATAAAAAATTATAATTTTCGTTATTTCTCGTTATTTTTAAGATAAATCCAATCGAGGCCAGAAATTTCTGAAGTTATTGGAAAATATCATGACATTTTCGGTAATTTCCGTAATATGTCGATTTCGAATATTTCTCAATACGTCAGAAATCAAAAGCGATTAGATTAAAAAAAATCTGATCAACATCGAAAACTGAGATCCGTAATACCGATTGTTAATTTGTTATGGAATAAACATGGTTTAACTGGAGATAAACATGGTTTAAATCTAGTCATGATCGAAGATTTCACGGTATTTTTCAGAATTTTCCGATTTTGCAATGTAGAATTTGTTTGATATTTTTCAACATGCCGAGAAATACAAAGCGATGGGTTTTTTAAAAAAATGGTTGAATCACTGAGTGCTATTTGTACTTTTGAAATTAGTAAAAAATGATAAAAAATAACGAAAATTTTAACTTTCATTTCTTACGATTTCACGTGATTTTACACCAATTTCGAAAACATAAATAACACTTAAGTTCGAAACTCGAAATTATCTCAAAATAATAATTTTCTGAAAAAACAAAAAAGTACTTATTATTTTATTTTTTCTCTTAAATTTTATATTTAATATTTTTTATCGAGACCAATCCATTATTATATGCAATTATACTATCAAAATATTAGTTTCGTTTGGAACTAATTTTGGTTAACTTCTAAAATCACTTTTAACATTATTATTACTACACATATTTTAATATATAAATTAATATTACGTTAAATGTAATTTTAGTTTCATTTACAAAATTAATTTTAACTTTAACTTTATCTAACTTTCAAAATTGACTTTTATTTACTCATCTTCAACTCTAGTTTCAACTTTAATAATCACAGAGAACTAAAATTAAGAGTAGATTTACAAATGATATTAAAATTGTATAATAAATTGTAAGGTAAAATGTTATATTTGGTATGAACTTTTTTAACTTTAAAAGTGAAAAAGTAATTTTTAAAGTTGTTTATCAAAGAAGAAAAAAATGCATTGATTTTTGGATCACTCTAACAAGATAGTAAAGATTTATATTTATTTTAAAATTTAAATAAAATGTGTAAAATAGTGAAATTATATTTTTTAATGTTAATGTAATTAAAATTTATAATAAAAATATATGAAAAAACTACATTAAGAAACCCTATGTTACTTGATATTGATGAAGAGGTGTGGATCTTCTTATCTTCTTAAAAGTAGAATAGAAGATTATATAACCATCAATCATGTTACCAGAATCACCTGATATTGATGAAGAGGTGTGGATATATTATGAACCAAGAAGACATGCATGACAGCAAAACTCATTTTATACATCAGACCTACAGTTCTGACATAGATAATTTGTCTGATCTCAAGATCTATTAGTATTTATATATCTATATATGATAAGGGGAAAATCTCCATACCAAGAACACAAAGAAATGGACTGGAACATGGAGAGAGCTTTTACAGAGGCGAGTGATCGGCAGAGAGCTAGAAATCGCGGCGACACAGCGGACAGGAACCATGTCTCATAAGCCAACTATCAATGCAAGGGAGATGGAACATGTGATGGCAGTGGGGCAGCTTCCTCACAGTCTCCCCAAGCTGGAAGTCCTGGAACAGTACAACAAAATCTTCTTACCGCAAGGTTTCAGTGAAATTAGCCAAAGTTTTGATTGTCACAGACCTGTAGACAAACCGAACAGCAGATCCTCTCCCCCGATGCATCCAAACCATTTTCAGGCGTGATTGTCGTCTTTGGCAGGCTTTCGACCGCATCTCGCATCATACCTCTTGTACCGCCAGTTTCAAAAATGTCCAATAGGTCTTGAAATGGAGTGTCAATCGCACTCATCTGACAAACAGAATCCACATTCTTAAAGTAACTTGTCTTTTGATCTTTGGAATTCAATGGGTTACTACTAGTACCTGACTCTGAACTGCATTCTGCACTGCTGGACCAATTTTCTCGCGGACAAGTCTTCCACTGAGAAGGCTTACAATCGCGTCAAGCTGTGATAAATAAGAAAAGTGGATTAACAATCGATGGTGGCAATTTTTAGGATGATTTTGTTAATTCTGTCTAACATGGGTTGTTATCTAGTGGTGAATCTACCTATTTATGGTGAAGTATGACGGTCATGAAAAAGGGTTGACCTAAAATTGCCAACAAGCTTCTTTTTTTAAAATAATATTGAGATTAGAAACTCGAAGATGTTCCATCATAAACAAGAGAGGAATAAAACGGATGCAGAAGCTTTCTCTAGATACATCCAATCAAATCTTTGTTACATTGGAGTCTAATCTTGAGGACTGGACTAGCCTTATGATATGACTTGCTTATTGTTGCATCAAAATTTTGGTCTTCCATGGCATCATATTAAACATAACCCAAATTATTTATTATTATTAATGTAACTTACCATTGACAAGCGAAATTTATAAAACACTTGTGTTGTGATGTAATGTATAAGCTGCAGTAGCACCTATAATATGATGCTTTGGCATTTACCATATCATGCATTAATATTTGCAGTACAATGAATTAGCATTTATAATATAAACCTCTTAAATCTTAAATGATAGAACATGACATCACAAATACTACAAGATTATATCACAAAGGTTAATACATCGCATCACAAATGTTAATGTATCATATCACAAGTAGATGATTTTGTAAATTTTGAAATAAGCAACCTTATTTTATAAATTTCACTTTTGGTGTAATTTCCTTGCGAATTACACTAGTTATCATTTCATAGCACTCACTAACACAAACATGTTACCATTCAATCCTACATTAATGTTATCTACATATTCAATTTTAGTGACCTACAAGTTACAACCCGTGTGATCAATAACAAAAAGTGATTTGAAGGCAATAAACTCACTGACCACAACTGCTATGCACCCGATTCCTGATCGATGTGAATGCCATGTTGCAAGAGATGATTCTACAACCTCGATGGAGAAAACAGCCCCAGAGATGGCTCCAATTCCAGCACCTCGAAAAAGCCCACTTTCGGTAGCCAGACCTATCAATCCTCCTGTTATTGCTCCTGCAAAAGACCCAACTGCGGTGGGGGTGAAGGTAGGTGATCAGTTTTTGATAGTTCTATGAATGCAAGCACAGAAAAAAAGAAGGCACAAAATAGCAGTGGAACTTTGTGAGCATATCATCAAAGACTTGTAATCTCTATGAATCCAACTCACATGGAGACCAACCAAGAGTTAATTCTCCCTTCTTCTAGGTTCAAATCACAGAAAAATAGCTATCAATATAAAAGAAGAATCGTGGGAAAGCCAAAGACAGTAGCAAACAAGGGATCTAAAAGTTTGTGCATTACAAAAAACAAAATCATTGGCTTGCAGCTTCTTCAATGTATTCAATATAACACAGCTAATGAGAAGGAGAAGTAGAAAAAGGAAAAAAACCCAGGGAGGCAGATGTCTATTTGATGACTTCCCCATGTTAGTCTCATTGACATTCAACCATTATGATTGAAGTAGAGAAAAATGTTGTATTTTTTCTTTCCATGCTTTATTTTCTAGTGTAACTCAGGGCTATAAATTTTGTGTGGATGTGAAACTTGTTGAAATACAATCTTAAAAGTCCTTGGACAATGGAAAGATGGTCCTTTATAATATAAAGACAAGGTCCACCACATCACACTTGATGTGAGACTATTCTAATACTCCCCCTGCACTTGTGACAAGCTCTCAACAAGTGTCCACTTTACATTGTCTAAGCGAGGTGCTCAAACCGGAGTGATTTACGAGACATGTGTCGTGAACTTGCTCTAATACTATGTTGAAATACAATCCCAAAAGTCTTTAGACAATAGAATGATGATCCTTCATAATATATAAGGACAAAGTCTACCACATCACACTCGATGTGAGACTATTCCAACAAAACTAATAGAGACTGCCTCCATGACATTATTCTTGGGTTGCAGTGACTAGTGTGGTTGGGGACAATCAACTAGGACCTTGATAAGAAAGTCCTCTAGTTCCAACAAGAAGACAAAATTGTTTGCATCCAAGGAATCAATTCAGAAATAGTCTCCAAAGTGCCAGCAGCAATTTTTGGCAAGGAATGGGCAAAGGCATATACTTGAGTGGCCATTTTGCGGATTAGGGGGAGGAAGCAATTTAGGAAGACTTGGAATTTGAGGCCAAACAAGAACTGGACACATTACTCCAAGGATTCACCAATGTATTCCAAGAGCTGACAGAACTTCCACCAGCATGACTGGATTTGGGTGTAGCAGTTACATCAAGACTATGCAGAAGAAGAAGACTTGTGGGAGCTACAAGGATGGTGGGCTCACAGGGAACTCAACACTTGTAAGTATGGTTGCAAGGAAGGAATTTAAAATTACAAAAATAGACTAGTAACTGGTACTCATTCAATATCAAGGGAGAAGCTGCTCAAGAAATTTCATGGCACCCCCTATCCACTAGTTATGACAGATTTGGCAAAACTTAACACTGCCTATGAAATTTGTTTTGTTGGAAAGGGATTACAAAAGAAATTCACTGTTACATCCAAGCCTATGATGTCTGCCAAAGAATGAAAACTACAAGTTTGCACTCCACCAGCATGCTGCAACCTCTTCCTTTACCAAATCAAATTTGGGAGGAGATTGCTGTATAGATTTCATAGGACTTCTTATTAGCCATGGATGTTCCATGATTCTAATAACGGTAGATTGACCGTCGAAGTATGGAATTTCATCCCACTCCAACATCCATATCCAGTAACCATTGTCATTAAGCAATTTGTAAGTCAAGTGATACAATTACATGGATTTCTGGTAGTCATAGTCTCCAATCGAGATCCTATCTTTGTGAGGCAACTATGAAACACACCTTTTAAGCAGGTGCATACTCAATTGAAACTCAGCTCAACCTACCACCCTCAAACTAAAAGCCAATCAAAGGTAGTTAACAAATTTGTGGAATAGTATCTATGATGGCTTTGCACATGCAAGCCTACTTAGAGGCTATGGTTGCTAGAAGAATCTCACATCCACTCAGTTTTTCATGTTTGCCTCTTAAAAAGGAAAATTGATAACATCACAATGGAGTCTATGCTTCCTCGAATATGGGCATGGGCCACCAATAGCTTCACTTGAATTCCAAAGAAAATCTTAGGAAGGAGGCTACCAAAATGCTGAGTTCAAACTGCAGTAGATGTTATTGTGCATTGATCTGGTGAAGAAGATGGTTAGATTACTCGGGAACCATATGACAGAAATTCATCACCGGATCCCGAGCAACTCGCCAGGGATGACAAACAAGCTTAAGGGGTAGGGAATTTGTTGAATTATTGCTTTCATGCTTCAACAAAATTTTGCGGCTACCATAAATAACTTGAGGGGGCATCACTAATCACCTATGGTTTTGAGTCAATCCACATGCCCCTCTCAACAACCACCATCTAAAATTCCAATCCACATGCTGAGTTCAGCTAATCAGTCCACCTCCTATGGTGTTCCTCCCGGGCGGTTCTCACCGGAGGTACGAAGGGTAGCAAACATAGGTCACCGGCGCAACCAAACGCCGACCACCCATTGTCCGTCCGACGGTCCCTCCGGCTAAGGCAATACAACAAAAAATCTACGGAATCAGCACACATCAACGAAGACCCAAATCAGATAACAAAGAATCCCACCAAAGAAACACCTCCAATCAATCAAACCCACAAATTCTCTTCTACCATCATCCTCATTCTACCACACGAGCGCAAGCAGAATGGCAATAAACAGAAGGAATTGCAAAGGGAGGCAGAAGAACCAACCTATGGCGAACACGACGGTGAGCACGACGGAGATGGCGTGCTCCACGGATTGAAGGACCATGGAGCCCCCAACAGCCACAGCAGTCGTAGGAGGAGAAGAGGACGGTGGTGGTGGTGGAGGTGGTGTTGGCACCGGCGCTGATGAGGATGGATGCGAGGTTGCTGCCATGGCAGACGATGCAAAAGGGTTGTCATAGAAGTAATCCATGCAACTTTGGGAAAAAGTGGTGGGCGTTTCTAGGATGGAACCGAACCAAAGCAAAGCAGAGCAGGGCAGAGCAGAGCAGATAGAGAGAGATCGAGAAAGTGGGTAGTGATAAAAATCTATGGGAGGAGAGAAACAGAGGGGAGGGGAAGGTGAGAAACCACTGGTTTCCTTTTGGAAGAGTAAACCATTAACAACTGACTGGTGGTGTCGGAAGAGGACGACGCCGACGATGCCCTCGGCCTCTTCGATGGATTTGGAAAAAAACCACGCCTTTCGCGACATGAGATGGGAAGGTTCGGGCGGCTTCAGAAAACAACGCGTCTTTTTTTTCATTTCTAAACTGACTTTTTGGTCTACGTGAGAAATCTTAAAAATAAAATTTATTTTAAGATTATTTATATACGTTATAAAAATTTATTAATTTAAAAATTTTATAAATATTTTATATTTTAATATTTTAAATATAATTTTACATTTTCCTTATATTCATAAGTTTAACCTTAAAACAAGTTAAAAAAGACACAAAAGATCAAAAAAATTATATCGTAATAAAATTTCCACTAACAATTTTCATAAATTAATAGGTGGGAAATGAAGAAAAAATTTATATGATGAAAAAATTTAAAATTTTTTCAAATGCACTTTCAAAATTTTTGTTTGTCACAAACCTCACTAATGTCATTATTATTATATAAATTTTTATCACCTTAATCACTATATAATTATTATATAATTCTAATTTTGTTTACAAAATTAACTTTAACTTCAATTTTATTCAAAAAAAAAAACTATCACCGACGCACCATTAACTTCCTGAAAACTTTTATGTATCATTACATATAAATTTTTATCTTATAATTTAATATACAACTCTAATATCATTTTCAAAATTATTTTAAATTTTAACTTTCCATGATTATTGAAATTAAAAATACCTTATTTGAAGAGAATTTCAACCCAACTTCGAAAATTAAATAAAATTAAAATTAAAATAAATAAAATTATATGAAATAAAATAAATAAGGTCAAAAATAGTACTTAACGTTTGTCTTCCCTTCAGTGGACATTAATGCCCCAAAGGGTCCACATTGGCTCTTGAATGTTGAAAATATTTGATTGTTTGATTGTAAACATTTATGGTTATATAATAATATAATTTTTATTTAATTAATTAATTTTAAATTTATTAATTACAAATATTACATTTGAAATAAGACAAACTGATACTTCTTCTTTTTATAAACATTTGGCTCAGACATAAATATATTAGGATTTAAGATTCAGAGTTTACAATGAAATAAACGAATGTACAATATCAATAATAAGACGATTAGTAGAGAAGTAATATTATTGATTGTGTACTACTTATGATAAGAAATGAGATTTTAAATTCAAATTTAAGGTCTCATTTGTTAACATGAGATTTCAGTTTCGAAAATTGTGAAAAGTTAGAAACTAAAAAGAGTCTAACAAATAGAATTGAACTTTACGGTTAACTTATATGACAAAAATTTATATATAAAAATTTATATAGTAACAGATAAAAATTCATGAAAAGTTAACTTTACAATAAGTGAATTATTTTCAAAAAACCTGAGCAAAAGTGTGAGCATTATTGAAAAAGGTAATAGATAATATAGGGAATTAATTGCACAAAGTAATAAGAAAACATATGTACCAGCGAAAAAGATCAAATATAAAGAGAAAAATGAGTTGTCATGTAAGATTGAATTTTGACAACTATAAATCTCAAATTCTATTACAAAAATTTATATATATATATATATATATATATAGGTAAAAATAAGTCTATAGATACCTATAGATGTTATCCAATAAGTTTAACTAAACAAAATTAGTTCATTAGGTGGGAAAAAAAAATATTTTTTTTAAAATCATTTTGTAAACATCTACCAAATTTGTGAATTATACATATGAGATCACGTACTTTGTAGGTACCTACCAAAATGACTTTTGTAGGCATCTGTTCGACGTGAGAATGGGTGGGCGGGTGAGCGGGTGGCAGGAGGGTGGGCGAGTGACGACAACGAGCGAGCGGGCAAGCGACGACGTGAGCGGCGACGAGTGGTTTATTCCCACGCAGGCGAGCAAGCAACGGCGATGGTGACGACGCGAGCGGGTGATTCACGAGTAGTGGCAAGTAGCGGCAGTGAGTGGCTGATTCATGGGCAGTGGCGAGCGGCCGATTCACGCCGTCACGCTTGCCCTCGTGCCCTTTGTCGCACTCGCCCTCGCATGCCCGCACGCACGCCCTCACCCTCGCTGTCGCTGTTGCACGCCTCATCTAGTCACCTACTTGCCCTCGCCGTCGCCATAGCATGTCCTCATTGTCGCCCGCTTGTACGCCCTCACTCGTTCGCCCACATGCCCTTGTCTGTCTGTCCGCACGCACGCCTTTGGTCATCCGATCTCAATCAAATAGGTATCTATAGAAGTCACTTCTGTAGAAATTAAGAAACTCTTTAACCCTATATATATATATATATAGAGGGCACGAGTTCTGTAGACGTCCGTCGATCGACGGTTGAAATTTAAAAATTTAAAAGTTACTCTCTCTCGTACAGGTGAAATTTAAAAATACTCTCTCTCATGCAGCAGGTGAAATTTAAAAACACACTCTCTTATACAGGTAAAATTTAAAAATACTCTCCCTGGTAAAATTTAAAAACACTCTTTCCCTTAACTTTAACCCTATATATAAAATTCCTAATTATATATATATATATATAATTGGTCTTTTACTTCTCTCTTAAGGAAAGAAAGTTTCAGACTACGCGGCTAAAAAGTCAAATTTGAACCAAACCTTTGACCGAAACTTATTGGATACCAACTTCGGCCCATTTTTTGCTTGACGCCATTGACAATTAAGGGTTCCAGAAGAGTTCCAGTAACGATGAAGATGAAATTAAGAATTATAAAATAAATAGAATTAAAATTATATAATAATTTTTAATACGGTAAAAATTTATATATTAAATTTTGTATAATGATAATATATAATATATAAAAATTTATGTAAAATTGAAGTTAGAATTTAAGAAGCAATTTTCAAACAAAGCTTAAGTATTATAACACTGACATTTTCTTTACAGTAGCAAGATAATATAATTGATGTTCTTCCTTACTGCAAAGAAAATAGATCTTTTAATTCAAAATCATTGAAACATTAATACATTTTATCATCATTATCATTATCATCAAAATTAATACGATTTTTCTAATATTGTAAAAAAAATAATATTAACAGCCCAAAAAAACATCAAAGACCGTGCTGAATGGCACTTTGGATGCACATCATTAAAATTAAAAAAAACACTCTACAAATCTTTTAAAACTTGTGGAGCATTCTTTTTTTTTAATTTCTAGTTTCTGAGAGTAGAAAAGGTGATTTTTTTTAAAATGATTATAAGATGAAATGATAGAAAAAAATAATTTTAATAATAAAAAAAATAAATTGAAAAATATGTATATCATCGAGAAACTGAAAATACTTCTAAAATTAAAAATAAAGAAAAAGAACGAAACCTTGATTTGTTGTCGAGTTTTACATTATGGTAGCATTCATAATTACTCTCAAAGCAATAGAGAGTGATTCCAAAATGAATATCACGTATGCATCGATCAAAGAAGGTGAGATGTGATATGGTGAATTTAAATTGCATTGGTATCTATGTGGTGATATAATTTAAGTGTAAATATAATTATTTAAAATATAAGAATATTGATAAGATTGAAGAATATGATGAATAAATTATGAAAAAAATGTATTGAGAAATTCTAGAAATAACAAAGAATGATTTGTGAATGAGACTTTTATATGATATAATAACTACTGTATATTATATACTTTAAAAAAAAAAAATCTCACTTTACTTAATTTCATCTCTAAAACAGTCAAATCTTAAAGCCCACAACAGCAAACCATAATCAAAGAATTAATGATTGAAACCAAACAAATCTTAAAGCCCACAACAGCAACCATAATCAAAGAATTAATGATTGAAACCAAACATTTACGACAAAAAAATATTTGAAGTTAGGGTACTCCCCCATGGACATTTTTAGTCGTTTTCGATGAATGTTGACGCATGGGAACACCAATGCACACAACATTGATCCTATACCTACGCTAAATGAATGTGTGCACATACGTTTCACTTGTATCTTTCAATTCTATTATGATCCTAAGATGATGTTACAGGTTCTCTCAAAATTATAACAAGTGATATTAAAGTCATACCATCGACAATTTATCTTTATTAGAAGAAATGACCTGAGGTAGGCTTAAAGGACTTAGAACCCAAAATAGACTATCGACAAGTCATTGATTTAAAAACATAGTGGAATGATATGAACTTTAGTTCTACATTAGTAGAAAATTCATTTCCCAATGTATTCTTGAAGTAATAGACTTTTCCTTTCATCAGACCAATCGTTTAGGATGAGTTCTTCTAGAATCATAATACTTTCGGTCAACATATTCTTAAGTGTTGATTGCTACACTAAAATACTTTCCATGGAAGAAGACAAAACAACTAAAATTTACTAAAAGATTTATAAGATGAACTAAAAAATCTTAATATTGTTACGAATAAACAAGTTCATAAAGAAAAAAATTGAAATAAATACTACTATGAAAATGAGTCAAGAACAACGTAAATAAATAACATATAAAATACACGAAGATATTACCATGTCTGAGATAGAAGACAATTTTGAATTATTAACTTGTTGTACTACATTAATCTTAGAATTTTCATAATATCCTTTGAAAAAATTCAATGTATTAACTATTTTACAAATACTTTATAAAATTTTCAATTTAGCCCTACAATCTTATCTCATTTTTCCGAAATAACACTGTAATATCCCTGAAGTGATAACCTAGTTATTAAGAGACTTCTTATTAAACTTATTATCTCAAATTTAAAACCTCACTCACACATTTAAATTATCTTAATCATAATGTTTAAAAAAAAACAAAAAAAACAAAACAAAAAATCACTGCAGACTTGACCAGCAAGGCGTTATGGCACTCGGCGAGTCAGTTCAGGTTCATTGAATGACAACGGTGGGCACACAAAAAGTCACATTTTTCAATCAGAGATCAGAACTTTAGACATCAATAATAAAGTTAAATTATAAATGTCCATCTCATGATATAAATGTATAATTTCATAACATTGACCAACCAAAATTCAAAATTAATAACAAGAACATTTATTCAAAATTAACTGAATTGCAACTATTTATGTTATTAAATCATGTATCTTATATCATGTAATCCTCACTTCACAGATAAATTTATTATAAGCACCAACAATAATATTTTTCAAATTCTGATATGAAACTCACAGGGCTCTGCTTAATTTTAGATAAAAATCAACTGGTGCAGGTGGATTTGTTTTGGTGATTGACGGTATCGTTTAGGACTAAGCTTAGCAGTTTCAAAACTTCAAATTAGAGATATTCTTAAATTGAAGGTATAAAAATATAACTCTTTGTTGAAGCTGAAACTGCTAGAGTTCATTTCCAAACGACCCTTACGTACCATTACGACATGCAAGCTGCAGCTGTTGATTCCCAAGTGGGCAAATTTCCCTAGAGTAGAACACAGACGTTAGGTAGAAAAAAACATGGAAATATCAAATGGAGATGCCTCAGCAATCCAAGCTTACCAGGGTAAAAATCATAATAATAAAACATTTTATGTTATCTTATATATGCGACAGCCACCACTTGTCCTAAGATTTATGTTTAAGATTTAGAATTTAAGATTTAAGATTTAAAGTTTAAAGTGTAAGTTGAACAAACAAACAAAATGAAAGCACTCAGTGGGTAAATAATTCGACTGATTTTCCTATTCTGGGGAAAAGGTTCAGGGACTCCACCAGAGGCTGAAGTATGCGTTAACATCTACAATGACCAGTATTAACAGCACCTCATGCCTGAAGACGAGAAAAATTTTGAGACATATATCAGGCTAGAGCCCAGATGAATGATAATGTGTCGTTCTATTTACACAATAGGAACGGGAAATCAAGTAATGCCAGACGTGAGAAAGAATATGAGGTCGGAGGCTTTAATGATTGTAGACTTTCCAATAATACTCAGGCCATTTTATATTATTGATTATATAATGTACATAAAATATGTAAGACTGAACTACAAGTTGGGAAAAAAAAATTACAGCCTTATGTTTCAAATTCATTCAATTGTTTTTCATCATTGGGCAAATAAATAGAGGTGTCAATGAGCCGACATGTTCAAACTTTTTGTAGGTTAGGTACCATTTGTGCCAAGTGGGGAAGAGTCATGCTTGGCTTTTCGACTAGTGGCCTAAGCATGGTCCATTTGACATGACTTATTTAGGCTCGTACCAACCTAGCCCAACTTGATTCAATTTTTTAATTATTTTTTATTTTATTAAAAAGTAATATAACATTTATATAATTTATAAATGTTAGAAGATGGTTAAAGGTATAAACTCAAACTACTAAGCTATATCAATATATACAACTTAACAAAAATATAAAGTTTCAAAAATTATAAAATTATTTTCGTGACGTGTTGTATTGGCCTACATGTTGAAAGTGGATCCTGTCGTACCAACACGAAAGCATGAAAATGTGGTCCAAGTATAATCCGTCAAACCATATCGTATTAGTCAATGATACGGTTTGATCATACTAAACTATGCCGACCCAATTGGGTTAACCCAATTGACACCTCGACGGCTAAATGCACGAGAGAAAGTGAATTTTGTGGGCATGAGTCACACAAAGGCAAAGTTGTTCATGTTCATAAAGAATCTTGCAAAAAAGTTATTTTTGGAAATTATAGAAACAACGATCAATTTAAAGCAGATTGATATCATTTAAATTTCTAAAAGAAAAGAGTCCATGAGAACGAGTTACCTTCCCTGTATTTAGTAAACCTAGTATTCATTGACACGCATCCATTTGGTTGAGGACCACTTGTTGCCTTTGATCACAGGGCATCCAGCTGCAAAACAATTGGGTTTTACAACTTCAAAAATTGTAAATTAAAAAATAAAATCATAAACAAGGAGGAGATTCCAAAAACACGAAAATTAGACTGACAAGTTAGAATATGGGAACCTTAATTGTAAGAGTATAAAATTAATAGGTAGAATAATAAAAAAGAAAATTAACACATTATACTTTCTTTCTTTTTATATTATACTTAAGAAAAAAATCAAAGTGAATTGAGGATAATGGTTTCAAATTATGGTATACAAGAAAATATAAACATGGAAATTGAGTTGGAATGATGGTTGATAAAAACTCAAGAGATGAAGTTGTTGAGGGAAAAAGGATAAAAGATAGAATTATAATGACTAAGATTGTGATGGAAAATAAGATAATATAACTAATGCATATGCTTCACAATTTGTTTAGGAGAAGCTATTAAACAGAAATTTTAGAAAGACTTGGATGGTTTAGTTTATAGTTTACCTGCTAGTGAAAAACTATTTATCAAAGAGTATTTAAATGATCATATAGAAAAACAAAATATAGGATACGAAGGAAATCATGAAAACATGATTTTGATAATAGAAATGAAGAAGAAAATTAAGTTTTAAATTTTAGCATGGTTTGTGATCTTTTAGTAGTAAAAAATTATTTTAGGAAAAGAAATTAATTACATTTAAAAGTGTTTCAAATGATAGTCAAATAGATTTTTTATTTACTAAAAAAATAGATCAAAGAATGTGTAAAAATAGTGAAGTCATTCTAAAGAAAACTACTCAACATAGGTCATTAGTATTAGATATTAATAACAAGATAAAGAAGAGAAAGATTAAAGTACATGAGAATCCAAAAATTAGGTGGGGAAATTTAAAAAATAAAAGGAAAATCATATTTGGAAATGATTTGTTAAAAGAGAAATATAGGAAATAAATGGAAAGGTAAAATGAAATAAAAGAAGGTACAAGTATTTTGGTAACATTTTTGATGAATCAACCATTAGAAACTCTTCTACGTAAAATTTGGGTAGTATTACAAGAGATATAAACTACATTTATTTTAAAAGAATTATTAATTTTAAGGTAGAAGTCATTAAGAAAATGAAAAGTGAGAAAAATATTGAATCAAATAATATTCTTATTGAAGTGTAAAAGTCTATGGGTGAAGTACAGATTAAGTGATTAACTAAGCTTTTTAATGTAATTTAAAAGACAGAAAATGCCAAATGAATATAGAAAGAGATCTTTAATACCTATATATGAATAAAGGAGACATTGAATAGTGATAATTATCATAGCATAAAGTTAATGAGACATTACAAAGTTATGGAAAAGAATAATTAAGCAAAAACTAAGGTATATAACTAAAATCACAGAAAATCAATTTAAGTTTAAGCTGAGTAAGTCAACAATGAAAACTATTCATTTACTTGGAAGTTAAAAAAGCACCTCTGTATGATTTTCATTGATTTAATAAAAAGCTTATGACAAAGTATCTAGATACATATCGTGGTGGATTTTGAAAAAAATTACATATAGAATATATTGATTCTATAAAGGACATATGCGAAAAAGCAGTAATTAGTATTAAATTTATAAAAGAAACTAGAAAATTTTCAATAGACATACGTTTACACCAAGGATCCTCTTTAAATCCATATTTGTTTTAGTTACGGATGAAATAACAAAGAAGGAATTTTTAAAAAATACCTTAATTTATGTTATTTGCTAATAACACAGTTTTGGTTGACCAAGGTAAGGAAAGAATTAGATCTAAATTAGAATTACAAAGAAATACTTTAAAGTCCAACGTATTTAAATTGAGTAGGTCAAAAACTAAATATATGAAGTTTAAGTTTAACAAAAATAGGAATAATGATGAAAGTATACAATTAGATGGACAGGAAATTTATAAATTAAGACTTTTAAGTATTTAGAATTTATAATAGCAGCAATAGAGAAATTATAGCGGATAAGTATAAAACTGCTTCAAGAATGTAAGGTGATAGGAGGATACCATTAAAATTAAAAGGAAAATTCTATAAAACTGTTAATCATCCAACAATACTTTATAATTAAGAATGCTAGACTATTAAGAATGCTAGACTATAAAGCATGACCATAAATGGAAAGTTAATATTATAAAGATGTGAATGCTGTTTCTGTTGTTAATATTATAAAGATTCAAATGTCCAACCCCACGTAATAAGATTATAGCTTGGAATGTTGCTGTTGTTGTACTTACCATGCAAGCTTGAAGGGTCTAAACTTGCATCAGGCCTCATGTTCCAGAACAACAACGCATCTCCCATCTTTGGTTTAACAGCAAGGCCAGTCTTTCCACATTCTGACAGTTCATTGTAATATGGCAAAGAACTGCTATTTACTCTGGCATTAGGGAACACTGTTTCACCACCTTCTTCAACATCAGATCTGTGATCACATATCAATTACTAAATCGGGAATAAAAAGCAGTGGATATCTTTATCAGCGAGTCTCATACTCTGATATAATTTGAATACATAGGTTATTCCAATTCACATAAACGTCTTGAACAGTTGTACTTACAGGTACATGAGAAGGGTGGCTATCCGCTGACCACCATTTTTGGTGTTGAATGCATCATTAAAGTAGTCAAAGTGGGCCTCATATTTCTGCCCAACCTCATAATGCAGAATCTGGAGGCCTTCTCCATGTTCTGCATTATACGAAATTAAGGTAAATAGGTCTTTGAATCTTCTCAACATCAGAGGAAAAAAAGCACACAAGTTCTAGACATGCTTTAATTTAAGTAATATATGATGCTATCAGATATTCGTGCAATACAATCTTCCAACTCAAGAGCAACACAAAGCACACAAGTTCTAGACAAGCATGATGGAAGTTAATTGGTTATACATAGAATTGATCTTCCTCTGCTTGGGTGGACTTGATGTGTCCAGTGTAATCCTGCAGTTTCCTGCTAACTATTGGTCTAACTTGAACTGGATGCAGTGGACCACTCAAACATGGAAAAGGAATGGAAAATGTTGGACCTTTAGTATGAGACAACAAAGACTCCAATGCTTAGTCAACAAGAGAGGATGCATGACCAACTTTATGGTGTACATTCCATATCTAAATACAGTCCATGTCTAAATATTCATGTCATTTTGTGCCTTAACTTTAGATTCCACTGGGCCACCCAAGAGCTTACTCATCTACAAGTAGACCTAGATGGGTGATCACCACTTGCCTAGTCACCAACTAGGTCGATCTCAATTACTCATCCTACAGTTGGCTCGTCCAATGCCTCAAACACAATCAAAAGAATTGGTTCTTCGAATATCAATGCTACAAATGATAGCACATTCGTCTTTGCATTCTTAATTCTTGGGACTTGAATGATTCCACACTTTTCAAAGGAATCAACCATCTGCCTTTTCTACCAAAGGTATTGCATCCTACCTTCATGCTATGCCTCAAATCTAGCAAAAAAGTGACTGACTATTAGCTAGGAGCCCATAAGGCCCACCGATCTCTTACTCCCATCTCTTGGGATAGATGTAAACCAATGAACCAACTCACTACTCTAATTGCAAACATCTCAGGTCCTTTCACAGCTCAAACTACATACTAGCTCCCTGGTACATGGTAGAATCCTCTCAGTCTTGACATTCTCCTATAATTAGCAAACTAAAAAAGATTATGATCTTTTTATCTCCTTTAAGACATAAGGCTCTGGATATCTGCCTTCGTTCCCGTACCATTAACCTGATTCATAACCAGTCTTGGATCTGTCTCCATCGCCAGCATTGATAAGATTTCTAAAATTTCCTTTCCATTTGATGCCTGAAATTATCCTTTGTAGGGCCAGGGATGCTCAATCAAGAAGATTAGTTCAGGGCTTCATGCATGTTGTGTTTGACTCAATTGAGCTGCTCAACTACAGGCAGCATTCAATACTGTGGTCTAAAAGTGACATGTATTTGGAAAATTATCCAACCCAACCTGTATATGAATTAGGTAAGAACTAACAACTAGTTCAGTGGTTTGAGCTAGATGATTCAACCAGATACCCTACATCAAGAATAAGTCATGTCATGTCAACCAAACATTTGAGCACATATGAAAACTATTCAATTAAACAAGGATAACAGAACATTTCATGATTTCTTCTCACATATCAGCATAACCCAAACATACACATTTCAATAACACTAACTTTTTACATACACTCATACTTCATAGCCCAACATTTTGAGTCATAAAGTATAATTGAGCATATACAGTTTAGAAATGAAAGTGCTAATGTAAAATTCCCATTTGTAAGGGTGAGAGTAGTACGATACATGTGGCATATAAGCATATTGCTAAATCACATGTAAAAATAAAGGTATGAAAGTACAAAATGCCTAATTTCTATGTGCTTTGTTAAAAGAAAAAAGGGTAAGTATTTTCAATTGCATACCAACAGGTATGAAGGTAAAATCAGCTATCCTCTTCTCTATGACCTTGATTAATTTGTCTTGTCCCCTTTTCAAAAATGTTCCTGAGCTTGTGCGAACCCTGCATAAAGATGATACGTTCACCTTCAAATAAAAAAGATAATAACAATATAATATTCAAGATGCCTGTAAGGAATTTTACCTGCTATCTTTGCTTTTCCCACTATTGCTATCAACAACAGTTGATTTTACCATATGTGGTTCAGCAAGATCAACAAGGTATACACACTCCTCCTTTGACTACAAAAAATAGAAGTATTTGTTACATAATACATCACAGAGCCTAGTATTGCACTGAAACAAATGATCTACATGTTTTCTTTCAAAGAAATAACCCTAAACTAATCCCAGGAAGCAAGGATAAAAGTCACAAATGGCGTGCTTCATCTTTTTTTCTTAATTTAGAGTGCAAAAATAAGCTATCACCCCTCAATTTCTAGTTCCTTGCTAAAGCTGTAGTTAAATGTTTCCATTTTCATTTTTGCAATACACCTAAAGTTTGCTTCATTCAATGAGAGAATTTAACCAATTACTGTTTGACTCTAATATCGTACATTCAAATAAGCTAGCAGATATAAGTGCATTCAAGATGAACGACAGTTTTAGGAGCTTGCTCTTGTCATCGCAATATTCTAGAATCTAGATCTGTAAACGTCGTCAACAGCTCTACCCATACTAGAGAATACTGCAAAGAAGGATCGAGCTCAAAATACGAAGCATTTCGACGGAAAACAGATTTCAATTGACCAGAGAAGAAATCCAAAAAAGAAAGACTCGAAATTTTGGAACAAGAACAGAATCCTCACAAGGAAATTGTGGTAAACGTACGCTCTGGGTTCCCACGAAAGCACCTCCGTCCACTTTTCCTCTCTCTTCCCCCGCTCCTCTCTGCAAAACAACAATCAGATACGCGCCACCTCACACTTACCGAACAACACTGAAGTAAGATCCCAAGCCAATACCTATCGTCCCCCGGCTCCACAGCAACACGCGCTTTCCTTTTCACTTCCGAATGCATGGGGAGCGAAACTATCCCTAGCGCGAGAAGCATGAGGAGCAGGATGGACACCGCGAGCAGAACTCCGAACCCGAGCAACCACGCCGACGCGGCCGCCCCGTCGTTCCTCTGCATTCCCTTCCTCCCTCCTCTCCTCCTAGTAGGCGCCACCATCTCATCGTCCTCCTCCACGCCCTCCCCCTCCCACCGCTGCTGCTCCGACTCCCGCCGGTGGCGCTGCATCGACGCCGACGAAAACGAACGGAGCTCGCGAGCAGCTCCCTTCGAAATTAACGAAGCGACGTGACCTTCGCGACGAATGGAGCGTCGTCACCCTAATGGAGCCTGCCTGTACGTAGAATTAGATTACGTGAAATTTATATATTTTTTTAAATTATATAATTTAATAAATATCTATGTTATTTAAAAGTATATGTAAAGAAAATAATTATTTTCTATTTATGCCGTTTGAATTTCATTTTTATTGATTTTTTTCATACTATTTATGCAATTTTACGTGACGGAAATGAAACCTTGACTGATTAAACATGATTCATCTAAAAACCAATCCACACCGTACCCTCTTTTGCCTATGTGTCATCTCTCGATCATCACCGTAGCCTTTGACTACCTTCACGTGTTGACGACACCTCCTCGTGCTCTCTCTAACATCACCTTTGTGTGCTCTCTCCAACTATAGCACTCTCTTGCACATCTCCTCTCTTCTCTCTCTCTCTCTTAAAATAGTGGATATTTCTAATTCTATTTAATTTCATAAACACGAATATTTTTAATTCCGTTCAATTCTGAAATGTACACAAATAATTTATGTCAGAATTCATTTCTATTCAATTTAATTTCATCATTGAAATGAATTTCTGTTAATTCATTTTCAACTAATTCTATGCGTACAAACATGCATTATTAGGGTAGTTTTTGGATTTAAGGAGAATTGAATCGAAGGAAAGTCAATTTTGTCTAATTTAAATGTTTGTATAGATATTCTCTAACAGAATTTAATTCATTCATAGAATTTATTTAAAAGAAAGGTTCAAAATTCAATTTCTACATTTTTTTATAAATTGAGTAGAATCTCTTTGCCCACTCATCTTCTATGGGACATATTGTAGTTTTTACATTTTTAAAAAGTCAATAGTTAAATTTTAAAATATATTGATTTTTTACTATTTTTAAAAATAAAAAATAAATTCAATTTATATGGACAAATACTAAAATTTTAAATTTTATTAAAT
The DNA here is from genome assembly GCA_024699675.1 of Amphibolis antarctica. Classification (NCBI taxonomy): domain Eukaryota; kingdom Viridiplantae; phylum Streptophyta; class Magnoliopsida; order Alismatales; family Cymodoceaceae; genus Amphibolis; species Amphibolis antarctica. The sequence goes on from JAMKPZ010000092.1 coordinate 82,631, forward strand.
TTTACAATTTGCACAAACAACTATTTATTAAATTTAATTAAATTCTGATTAGAAAATGAATTCTCCTTCTAATTTTGTATGTATAAATGGATGTGAAAAGTAATTTTAATGATGTTATTAGAGATTTTTTTAATATTTTAATATTTTTATTTTAAAAATATTAAACTATAATTGATTTTATTTATTTCGCCCTAGGTGCCACTTGTGTGTGCGGAGTATAAATTCGGGGTCGTGTCTAGGGCACCGTTTGGCTTTTCTGCAATTCCTTCGTTCTCGACGGGTGGCGGCGGCGTCGCAGGTGCATCTCCTTCCTCGTCTACTGTGAAAATCTAAGAGGTGATGGTGGGGAAGTTGTTAGATCAATCGATCGATTTGTTCTTTCTGTTATTCGTGAAGTTCTTGTGATTTTTACCGTGTTTTTTTGACTTTGAAAGGGAATTTGTTTTTGGGGCGGGGAGTGGACGTGTGATGATCTTCCGAAAACGTATGATAAACGATCGGGTCGGAATCGGTGGGGAGTGAATGGTGGCGGCGAGCGAAATGAGGAGATTTTGGTAGGGCGAATGTGGTGTCTATGAAAGTTGTCACTGTGATGAGAAGGAGGCATGAGGCAGCGGGTTTGAGGAGGAGGTTGTGATGAGGAAAGGCGATGGCGACTTTTGGATAAGGAAGTGAGGAACTGAAGCGAGGATGATGCAAGGGTAAATATGAAAGGGTGGGCGCTACAGCGGGGAAACCATTGGAGTGTATTGATCTCCTCCCTCCAATGTTGGATAAGCGGACGGGGGCATGCAAATGATCAATATAACACTGCGTGTGAAAAGTAGCTGGAGTTCGGGATTCAGGCGAATGCAGGGCCATCAGTGGCATGGACTCGAAGAAAGGGAAATGATCATCATTGTGACAAGTGGTAGGGAAATGTAAGGATTCACAGATTGGGAAACAGGCTTTTCGGGGACCTTTTTGAACAGAAATTGATGTAATCAAAATCCGACGTTTTCATATAGCAAGTTGAGATGAACGAATGAATCCCAAGGGAGAATGGATTGACTTGTGGATGACGCATCAAGGAGTGGATATCCAGAAGGGTAAGACAGGATACGTTGGAGGAAGATGTGGACTGCAGCAAAGAGGATCCTTGTGGAGATTTGGGAAATATAGTCATGGAGATGAGGATTTTGGGGCATGATCAAGATGAGTCTCGCTATGGGTTTGTGTGATGAACATGGTTTGGATTATAGTTTCATTAGCTAACGGTTGTTTGTGAATAGAAGATGGAAACAAGACTGCCTTTTATTGTATGATACATAAGTTCCAAAGTTTTTTTCCTTTCAGGAGCACTGTATGTATCCAATAAAATAGCTTTCGAATTTTCTAGAGTGAGACTGATGGTTTGGAAGAATGCGGCTTGTGCTTGTTGCTTTCTTTACAGATCTTGGGACGAAATCTTTCACAGTAGGAATTGTAAATGTGTTTCATCCTTACAAACTTGATCACCTTGTGTGATCCCCATGGAGTTCCTATTTCTAAATGAGTAGTCAATTGTATCAGTCATGTCTATTTTTCTGCCATATATGTATTTGATTTCACTGTCACTATTTTTCTGGTGTGGAACTCTTTTGGGCGCTGTATGTTTTGCAGCATTAATGTGTGTGGTCTCACACTATTCTCCAAAGTTCATGCCTCTTATATGTGTAATTTGTGGCATTTATATGTACCTATATGTGTAGTTTGACAATTTGTATGGAATCAGTCAGTTTTTAAAAATTACTTTTATGTGACAGTGATTCCACAAAGATGGTGAGAGTTAGTGTGCTTAATGATGCTCTAAAGAGCATGTACAATGCTGAAAAGCGTGGAAAGAGACAGGTGATGGTTAGACCATCATCTAAAGTGATTATCAAGTTCCTCCTGGTCATGCAGAAGCATGGTTTGTTGTAATCTTGCTCCCTTGTTATTGTTTATCTTCAAGTTTTATTTCTCTTATGCTTCAATGTTTGCAGGCTACATTGGTGAATTTGAATATGTTGACGACCACAGGGCTGGTAAGATTGTCGTTGAACTGAATGGACGTTTGAACAAGTGTGGTGTCATTAGTCCACGCTTTGACGTTGGTGTAAAAGAAATTGAGCCGTGGACTGCAAGGCTGCTCCCATCTCGTCAGGTGAGTCTAATCACAAAGCACATTCAATTTCAAATTTTTCATTATGACGAGCTTATTTTTGCTTGCTCCCTGTAACTTTCCTTGTTTGTAAATTATTATTAACCTTATTGTATCCCGGTTTTGGGGGAAATGAACATTAATAGCGTTCTTTGTTATTCTTCAAAGTTTCCTTGGAAATTCAATGTTTCAAATAAGTTGTCACACTTAGGGTCTGTTTGTGCATGTCAAAAATTCGAGAAACGGAAATTTAGGAAAAGGAAATGGTAAACCAGAAAATAAATTTTTTTTTAGGATTGTTTGTATGTGTAGAAATTTTGAAAAGTTTATAAATATTTTATATTTTAACATTTCATATATAATTATACATTTTCCTTATAGTTATACAAGTTTAACAATAGTTGCACGAGGTTAGAAAATTATCTCATAATGAAATTTTTGTTAATTGTAAAAATTTTTCCAACCCAAAAGATAGAAAGATGGAAAGAATTTATAATTGTAGTAATGAAAAAAATTAAATTTTTTTCAAATTTTATAAGATACACAAACACCTGAATTTTTTTCAAAATTTTCGACATACACAAATCCCTCCGTATAAATATTCATCAGCTTGCTCTCTAACTGTTGATCCAGAACTTCTGAAATTTTTTCCTTAAAAAAATTGTTCATCACCTAAATCCCATTTTGACTATGATACATGATTGCCATGGAGTTACGGTAACTTTCAATTGCTTTTTACTTCCTTCTTTCCCGTAATTCAAATAGATTTCATGTTTGGTGCTTTATTTTATTTCCCGTAGATTAAACTTTTCCTTGCACGTTTTTTGCAGTTTGGGTACATTGTGCTGACAACTTCCGCCGGCATCATGGACCATGAAGAGGCCAGGAGGAAGAATGTTGGCGGCAAAGTGTTGGGATTTTTCTACTAGTCATTCCTAATCGCTAAGAATAGAAATCTTTATTAACTTTCGTGCCCATGGGTTGAGAATTTTGGGTACTCGTTTGCATTCAGCGGAGTTGCTTTTTCATATTCGAACTTATTCGGTGTTTTTAAGGAATTTCGGTATCCTTCTTGCTTGTGATTAGTTTAATGACGATCGGCGGTTATTAGTTTAAGTTGATTGTGATGTCATTCGTTGTGCTGTTGCATGGTTGTCGAACATCATTTGAACAACCCGACTCCTTTAATATTAGGTTGAGTAGGGTTTGGTTGTGTCAGGTTGGATTCAATTGGTAAAAGACTGAAGTTTTTGATTTTCAATCAACTTCACAGGTTATATAGAAATAATAGAATTGAAGTTGAAATTAATAGAGTTTAATTAATAGAGTAAATTTCAAGACCTTTAGATGAGGGATCAATATTTATGGAAATTAAATATAAATTCTATCATGTATGGTTATAACCTTCTAATAATGAAATTCCTATGGTTATCACTCTTTTGTATTTTATAAGAAGATACAAGAGTGCTTTTAGGAATCTTATCGAGAGAAATTGTGCCGGTTGATTATTTTTCAGTTAGTAGTTATTCGATAAAATCTAGAAATAGATGTTCAGCAGAAATGGTGAAAAGTTTTTTTTTGAAAAAAAGGCGAAAAGTTTTGTTGAACCGATACGGCTCTGCCAAACTCAAGGCCTGAGTTTAAGCACATGCCCATTTATAGATAAGGTTCGACCCAACTTAACTCTAAAAAAGGCCGAGTCGATAAACTTGAATTATCGCGGGTATCGTCACTTGCCGATGCAAATGATTGGGATCATTCATTGGACTTATTTTACTTCGTTTACTTTTATCTTCGTCTGCTGTAAAATTAATTTTATATAAATTCATATATATGTAAAAATTCTCAAGTAAAAACAACTTCCATCATCATTGCCCTAGAAACAAACGAAACCATTGCACTTAACTTCATGTAGGAACGACAACCGACGAGACGAGATCTGCTCTTTCTGATAATGATGTAATTACAGGCGAGATCTGTTATCCTATTATCGCGCACAGGGCTCTAAATTTTTTCCCAAATAAGCGGATGCAGCAATTGTTAAAAACCCTTGACCCAACATTCAACAAGATTAAAACACTTCAAAAACAAATACGCTCAATATACCAACGGCGACAGCACAAAACACCCGACCGTTGTGCATATGCTGCTTACGAAACCTCCCAGATTGTCCATGTAAAATATTTGGATCAGATAAGGGGTACCCTAAAAACCGGTTTGGATTATTAGATACAGCGTAGAAATTAGTACCCAACAAGGTTACAAGGGCATTTCAAGCGGATGCAACGACGGCTCACCAAAAAGGGAAGCCAGCAGACTTCAAAAAATAAATTTAAGATTTTGTTTATTTTCAATCTTTTTTAACTTCCAAAATCACTCTCAAAACCATTATTAATACACACATTCTGACTTATAAATTTTTATCAACTAAATTACTATATCATTCCAATATTTGCAAAACAAACTTCAATTTCAACTCTCCCATTTCCGAAACTCGAAAAAAACGGTCTCCAAACGCAAGTTGCCACTTTACAAGGTCGAACCCACTGTTTACTACTAAAGATATCACGAACCAGCACGACTGTCACTAGGAGGAATGGGAAGCATCATTCATGTATTGAATTCACAAGTGCAATACATAGGAGAGTGCTGTGATTTGAGACACCGAACTCGTATTTGCAAATTGTAAATATCATCTACTTGACCAAAAGATACTGATGAGGATCAGAACAGCATACAATCAAAAATAACTACATAATTTAAAAATATAGAATCGGAACGATGAACCATTATGGTTATATACTAATAATGGTCATGCTCATGTTGGGCAGTATGACAAATATCTATATATATATATATATATATATATAAAAGGAGACCAACAAGGTTTCACCTCATGAATCTCAACGGCAGAAGTGCACTTCTGGCATCAATTTGGACCTGTCTATTCACCATCCAAAAATTTAGATAGAGAGTGAGGAATTAGCTTTGAGATGGTGAAGAAGTTAAAGCAGCAACTGCTCAATTCCAAAAATTACCACGACCCTTCAGGAAATCTTCCATGAATAGAACCATCAGGGCAACACACAAAACACGGTAGAGTTAAATAGATAAGAGATAACCACAGGTCTCGTTTCCAACAGAATCTTAAAGCAAACTACAGCAATATAAACTGGGAGCTCGTACTCTTCACATCAGCGAAGCAATGCGACTGCCCTACCTACCATATCCATTTTGATAGCGGCTGTACCCTCTGTCAGGGCTATGGTATGGGGAATAAGGAGATCGAGATCTGTCCCTTCGGTACCTCCCACCATATGGAGAACGGCGTGGAGGAGAATAATAACGACCCCCACGAAATGGGGATCGCCTTGGAGATCTATGGTAGCCTCCACCATAGTCATCTCGCCCATAACTTCCACGATACCTGCCTCGTTCCCCACGATAACCTGCCATATATATGAAGCTATTAGTCTACCAAAATTATCAGAGACGTGGAGCAACTTTATCATTGGTCGTGAAAAAAGAAACTCACTAGTGTCACAGGTATTTTTCATTCCAAGGTACTTTCCTGGGGTAGGTGTCCGAGGTCGCCTTCTCCTAGACTGAAAAATAAAAGAGGGGATATGAGATGCAAAAATGTAATGTCCTCCAGCCAACCTCCATATACCAATCTTTCAGATGTAGGATACAGACGGTACAACCATACAATTACCTATAAATAAACAGTAATCATGAAGGAAACATTATCATTTTTTACTAAGACTACAATGATCGATCACTTGGGTAAAGAGAATACAAGAAAAAGGAAATTCAACATCTTGGCATGACTGCTAGCATCATTAAATAAATGACGCAAGTGAAATACCATAGCCAATTAGAGAGTTGATAATGTCCGTTGTTAAATTGTTGAGGGAGTTGAAGATGAATCCTGAGATTGTTAGTTGGGCAAATTTGCAATTTTTAGTTGATGTTGTGCATGGAAAAACTGTTAGGCTGGCCATTCATCAAGCTGTGTGACACAAGTTGGTATTGATGAACTGATCATCTTGATTGCTGCCAACATAGCTGATGCAATTGTCTTCTGAATAACCAAAAATTTCAGGTCAAAAAAAGTAAATGCAAACGGAACAGACAGGAGATAAAAGACACGGCAAAATTCACCTTCTCCACTGTTATGTAACGACCTTCAAGAACAGAATGATTAAGATGCTTGACACAGCGATCAGCATCCTCCACTGAATCCATGGTAATGAATGCAAAACCTCGAGAAATGCGAGTGCGTGGCTCCACAACCAAGCGGCAATCAGCAACCTGAAGAGAAATTGTTACCATATATCCATGACGCACAAATATAAACAAGATAATCCCAAGCAACAAACCTTTCCCTCCCTAGAGAAATGGTCCTCAAGATCCCTTTCTATGACTCTAGAAGAGAGACCTGTTACATATAGTGTATTCCCAGGATTATCGATCTCATTTCTGCGATTAGTTGTTGAATAAAACATGTCAGAAATCACATAGTGTTGTAAAACTGATAAGCATTCCATTAAAAATTGGAGTCTCAACGGTAACCTGTCATAACTTGCAGAACGGGATTGAGATCTCCCCTCACGACCCATGTACCGGGGGTGAGCCCTGTCATGACTTACAGAACGGGAGCGGGATCTGATCTTGGCCCTCGATGGGGACCTGGACCTAGAAAGTTCTCTCCTAGGGGAGGGAGAGGCTGAATACCTAGAGCATGCCACACTTGTCAATTACAGGCTTGTATTCCCATACTACAAGCCCTCAGTTATTTTTCTCATCAGTCATAGCATATGGCATGTTTGAAAAATATAATAATGGGCATATAAACATTATATATATAAATGATCCTTGTCAACACGTTTTACATACTAATATGACAACCTTGGTTGTTGGGATCAACTTCCAAAGTTTATTTTGAGAAAATATTATGAACGATACTAAAATGATGTCTATTGAGCGATAAATAATCCTACCGTACCAAATTTTTAAACAGAGTGAAGCTTTTATTTTAAGAAATATGTCACTCAGAGTGTACTAGAAGAAAAGGCCGCAGGAAAAATGCAAAAGAAGATCATAAATGTGTCATCGCTGTTGCAAGAACCGTAATCGGGCTAAAAAATAGGTTACGCGGCAAAGTTTCAGAATTGAGCAGATCAAGCCATATCTGTAGATTATGCAATAGTTTTTTTACAAAACTTCAAATCGTAACGAGAAAATAACCTTCCACGAGCAATACGAGAAAGGAAAGAGGGTTTTACCTTCTTCTGGGAGAAACCACCTGCGAAGTCACAGAGGCAACAGAAGAACGAAAGACCTCAGATGAGAAGATCACGAATCATGTTTGAGTGTGAGGCAGAGAAAGATTACCATATCCAGAGGTGACAGAATCGGCGAAATTAGATTTTAGGGTTTCCAGCGCCAACCTTGCGATCTCTGATCTATCCTCTTCGTGAAGCGACTCGAGCCGCACAGACTGGTTTAAATACTGGTTTCAGATCCGATAACGTTGACCCGATTTTATTAAATGGGTCCGTTTATGGGAAAGATTTGTTGGTGAACCAAAAATCCGAAACAATAACAGTCCCTAATAATGTAATATTATAATAACAACAATTTAAATTATAATCTTATTATTATCTTATAAGATATAATAACATTTTTCATAATTCATATCAATTCTATTCCATGGATTGTGAAAACACTATATATATATGTGTATATATATATATATATATATATATGAATTAAATTAAATGAATTCAATTTTTATGAATTAATTATTCGTATCCACGAAAATGTAATTTATTTTCGTCGATATTATTCACTTTTTAATTTAAGATAAAAATGAAATCTAAGCTTATGAAGTATAAATAGTTTAGAATTTAACCAACTCGTGCTTCTTCCTTTGTTTTTTTCTGTTTCCAAAATTTTTAGTTCGTTCAATTTTAAAAGGTACATAAATATATTTATATTAAATTTATTTTCTTCTAATTTAATTTTAGAAATGAATTCTCATCATTTTATTTTTAATCAATTCTACATATACAAATGTACCCTTAATGTAAATACTCTAATATTATTACCACAGGAGGTTTGTGTAATAAAATTTAGGAGGATTTGTGTCAATGAAATTAGGAAAAAATTAATTGAATAAAATTCAATTCCGTCTAATTCAAATGTCCATATTGATTTTCTTCAATGGAATTTATTTAAAAAAGAGTTTAAAATTCAATTCTGAATTCTCTCTGAAATTCTTTCTCCCTCCTCCCACAAGCTATCCTGCAACATTTGTATCTTCTAACAAACTATTATATAAATAGTTAAATTTTAAAATATATTAATTTTTTATTATTTTTAAATAAAAATAAATTTAATTCTGTCTAATTCTATTATATGCACAAATATTAAAATTTCGAATTCTCTTTAATTCTACAATGTACAAAAATATCTTTACATTAAATTTAATTTCATTTAATTTAATTCTGATTAAAAAATAAAATCTTAACAATCTAATTTTAACCACGTAAATAAACCTTTAATTGAAGTAGAAAGTGAGGGAAAATTTTAAAAATTGAAAGATATCTATACAAGGAAGTGAGGGAAAGTTAAGTCTGATACTTTCCCTCGTGTGTGTGTATATATATGTGTAAGTTCATTCTCCATTCTTCATGATATATTAAATTAAAAATAAATATTTATAAAAAATATTTATTTCAAATACAACATTTATAGATTTTAAATTAATACGTATAAATCATAAAAAATATATATGATATATTAAATTTAAAATAAATATTTAAAAATTTATTTATGAAATTTTGATAGTCTTACCTAAATTTTTATACTTTTTGATAAATTTTGTAATTATTACGAATATTCTTTTTTTTTTACCTTTTGTTAAACTTTCTCTTTCGATGGTTTCAAAAATATTCTGTAATTTTCTTTTTGACAGATTTTAAAGATACAAATAAATCCTATGGATGTCTTTCACAAAATATATTTTTCCTACTTACAAATTTATTAATATCTACAAGAAATCTATAACGACGGACTATTTTATATTAAATATGAACTTTATTTAGGAATATAATGATCATTATAAATCTTGATTGAATGAACATTAAAGATGGTCACTGTAGTTCGTAGGGAAAGTAATCATAAGGAAAGTAAAGAAATTGTTGTCATCTTCGATAGTCTCACTTGAGGTCAATTTTATCAACTTCAAAATAAAACTAAAATTAGAATTAATTTTATAAACAAAATTGAATCTACATAGTAATTATGATGATAAAAATTTATACATTAAAATTTACGTAATAATAATAATGTTAAAAGTAATTTTAAGAGTTAATTGAAATTAACCCCAAAAGAGGTCTATGATTTAGAGAAGAACATTTTGAGCTTTTTAAAAATTTATTAGAATATTTACTTGGGTTTTATAATTAATGTGCATATGGAAATGGATGTTTGATTTCAGAAAAATGAACAAGGGTGCATTTGTTATAAAATTTTTTAACTATATTTACTATACATTATAATGATATATAATGAATCAATCAAATAATAATAAAGTATATGATAAATTATGAAATAAAAATTTACATATAAAAATTTATACTGTAATAATAACATATGAGAATTTATAAAGAAAAAAGAAAAAATCTCCTAATAGACCCCAAGAATACAATTTCTGTGTATAAAAACCCATTTATGTTCAATGGAGCTAGCAAGGATAAGGATACATACATAGAATTTTATATACATGTACACTACAAAGGTTTGTGTTTTTGAAAGTAATGAAAACTGGTGAAAATTTTGATCTACTATTTTCTATCATTTCACATTATTTTCAAAAATATAAACCTTTGAATACAAAGGATCAAATATATACAAGTGTGGATTTAAAATTTTGAATACTCACAAGGTAGTAGCAAAATCCAAGTGGGTTAAGAAATTCCCAAATTACATTAAAGGTGGTAAGGTTCTAAAACCATGGCATCCACCATATATACATCCTCCCAAGATTTTTGTGTGACACAGCTTCTGCTATTAGTCGCCGAGCTTGGCCCTCAACTGCAAGTGGTAGAGAAGGCGCCGCTCCAACACCAACAACAACACCTTGAAGACGCGCTTGTATGTTAGAGATTGCCTTCTGGAAAAGGGAAGTGTTTTTTTTTTCTTAATGAATGCTAAGAAAAAAAGTGGAACAATCTTGAATGAGGAGTTATGCACAAGGGGATCATGAAGTTCATAGACAGAGATTGATGTTACCTGAGCGTGGGGATTTTGAACTTCAGCTCCACTTGATTTGCGAGATTTAGTCCACTCCACAAGGGGATCATGAATGAATGTTTCAAGAACACTCATGAGAGTTTCCCGATTAGTCCTCAAGACAGAGAGAGTAATCTCACACACCTTCAAAAAGACACCTTCATATCCAGTTATGCCCAAGCCGTCAATCATGTTCTACATATGACAGTTGAAAATGTGTAAGAGCAAGACAAAAGAGCAAGGAAAATGACGGAGGCTGATTTTAATACCTGTGTTAACCTGAAAGGTACTAACTCAGGCTTTTCTAACTGCAAACCCTTATCAAATAGGCAACTGAAGTCCACATGTACACAGTCGCCTGTCGTGGAATCGAAGAGAATGTTCTCGCCATGCCTGTCACCTAGACCGACAATATGTCCAACCATGGACCAAACAGCAGCTGTATGAGCATAAGCAATACGTGCCCTAAACCATGCAGCTGGTTCGGAGAAAGTAGAAATGAACCATTTGTGGAAAACCGGGGGGAACATTGGTAGGATCTTGTCCTTCAGCATCTCATCGTTCGGCATTTTACCTTGATATTGATCATATATGCGTTTAATCAAAGGATGAGTTGTCTGTCTGTTAAATTTTCCAAAGGTTATGTATATATCCTGAAGGATCTGCCGAAATCCACGAGTATTGGGTACCCATTCCACCAGCCCACAATCCTCAGTCAATGGAATCACGGCAAATATGCGAATATAGAGCTTTCTCCTACGACTTTCTGGGAATTTGGAAAGTAGACGGTTAACCATTGCTGTGAATTCCATCATGCGGGCATCTTTCCTCAAGTCATCCTTTGGTTTGCATAGAAATGGACGATAAACACCATCACTTCCCAGAAACACAACCTGAATTGTAAAGTTACTACCATTAAATAGATTAGCCAAAAAATTATGGCAACGTAGCATGCACACCACATTTTGCAACAAGCAATGATAAAATGCCACACAATTCTTTCAGAAGATGATAAGTCTGCAAAATCCTCATGTGAAGCACCCACTTGAACAGCCCACAAGCATATCCACTTCTTATAATCCTTTCATAATATGAATAATTTCTAAAAAGAAAATCTAAAATTTACCATAGATGACTGTGGAAACATCTGACTCTCAGCTATAATGTTTTATTGCAAATAACTTGATTATCACATCTTTCTTCAATATAGATAGAGAGATGAATTAAATAAAATTATATGATTATTTACATATATTGCCTAAAGCAGCAAACAATATATGCAGGAGTATATTACAACTATCATAAATGTAGAAATGAGAAAAAATTAGAGATGTATAAGCTACTAAGAAGGAATGCTGAGAAAATTATCAGAGAAATTAAAAATCAAGCCCATAAGGAATTATATGATAATTTGAATACAAAACAAGGGAAAATAGAATATATAAATTGGCTAAAACTAAAGAAATGAAATCTAAAAATTTTAGTCAAGTATATTAAGGATGGAGATGGTAGAATTTTTGCAAAAGAAAGTGAAATAAAAGATAAATGGTGTGGAGCATTTAGTAATTGTTTTGATGAATCTATTATAGGAAAGCTCTTACATGTAAACTTTTGGTAGCAGCATAAAAGATACAAATTATTGTTATTTTACAAGAATTAGCCATTTGGAAGTAAAATAAACTACTAAGACAGTGAAATGTGGAAAAGCTATTAAACCAAATGGTATTACTATTGAGTGTAGAAGTGCATAGATGAAGTAGGGATTAAGTAGTTATCTAAAATTTTTAATATAATTTTAAAGATAAAAAAAGATACAGATGATTGCACAAGGAGCTCTTTAATATCTATATTTATGAACAAGGGAGGACATACAAAAATTATAACAATTATCATGATATTAAGTTAACAAGACGATTCTATGAAACCAGGAAAATGGTAATTAAACAAAGACTTAGACATGTGATTAAAATCATGTACAAAAAATTAGTGTTTTAGAGATACAAATACTTAGATGAATAGTAATACTATAATAAATGAGTTAAAAATGATTTTATTAGGAATAAAGTAAGATTACCTAATTAAAGATAAAATAAGAGAAAATTAGTTTAGATAGTTTGGTCATATCCTTAGGAGGACAAAGGGTGAAACAATTAGAAGAAAATTAATTAGTATAGAAAAAACTAAAAGTAGAAAAAGGCTGGTCAAAGTGAGATCACAGCATGGATTGTTGTATATGTATGCATGTGACTTAGATTTTTTATGCAACATATGAACAAATAAGTGTATTTACTAGAAGTGCTTTTTTACTACCATAGATTATGTGAATTGTCTACGGTCGTAGTATTAAGCTAATTAAGAAAAAAATTTCAACGCACTAGACTTTTTTGACAAATGACACAAGTTAGAAATTTAAATAAATGATTAACCTTTTTGGGTTTCTGAAGAGATGAGAGTATCTCAGCTTCATCCTTAATTCCAGCTATTGTAGCAAGATCCATGTCAGAGAAGATATTCTGCCGGGGAGTGTCTGTCAGGAAAGTATCATAGACAGGCAATTTTACCGTGAGAGCTTGTTGAAGTGGCATTATGACCCCCAATGGCATCATCCGTTTAAGGGAGCTAAATTCAGTTGCTATATTAACTGTTCTAGCTTTAGGCTGCCCAGGATGGAAACACAGTTTAATTAGGTGATCTATCAGATTGGCAAATTCAGAGAATAGGCTGCCCTTATCACTTCTCATCTTGAAACCTTTTCGAGCAGATTGTATAATCTCAGTGGCAGCATCACGCCTCGCAGCAATTGTAGACTTTGAAACAGCAGCCATCATCCAAAGTGCTTGTTGGGTATATTCTTGGATGACTGATATTATAATATGCTTGACAATACGAACAACATCAACATTCTGATGACAGATGCGAGAGATTAACTGAGAGAGTACTGTCAACCATTGATAAGTTGGCAAATCCTTAAGACAACCACGCATAATGCTCATAACCTGATAAAAACAAATTAGAATCCAAAGAAAAATCAAAGACAATGTTTGAGCATTGAATACTCACCCTAGTATAGACCGTCTTCAATTCTTTGTCGTTTGATGATGCATCTCTTTGATATATGTCACCAAATTCAAACCAGAGAGTTAACAATCTTGGGAGTGCTTGATAAAGATTATTATGCCCCCTATGAAGCCCTTTTGCATATAGTAGTAAAACATCTGGGAGGTGAGACCACCAGGGCTTCTCATCAGAACTGAAATTGAAGGTCCCACCAGCCAAAGAAGAACTAGATGTCATGATTACAGGACCACTATGTGAAACCTTAAATGCTTGGAGCTCTTCCTGACGTTTTCTAGAATCAATAAGCAGGTCATCACAATATTTTGCCATATAGAAATATCCCTTTTCCCATTTTGGCTGCAGATCTCTTACTCTAGTATAAAGATTGATGACATCTTCTTTCTGCTTCTGGCCAGTATGATGAATCCATCTTGTATATAAAAGAATCGTTTTGGCTATATCAAAGCTTTCTTTTTCTGGCTGGCTAACTGTTTGTACAGGGGGATTTGGTGGCACAAGTGAAAAGCTTGCAAGTGAATTGGTCGCTGCAGCACCAAGTATTTCCACAGGCATGTTCAAAAGTGATTGCTGCAGTTCATCTATTGCACAATCTGATCTTCTAGTGCTCCAAAGAAGCTTTGCTTTCTCCATATGAACATTAGGAGCACCTGATGCATGTGCTTCTAATATTGCCCTTTGTGCAGTTTCATGGTGACCTGCAGAGCGGCAAAGTTTAGCATATTGAAGCCAGCAGTTTCCCACTTGGCAACCTAACTTAGAGGCACAGAAAACTAATCTCCGGAATGCTAACAATGGCTCTCTTGCCCATAGTGATGGTTGTGTAAGTTTGAGACGATTGTCCCAATCCTTCATTACTTGACTAAGCTTCAGATCATCTAAATGAAAGGATTGTTCTAAGAATGAGTGATCACCCAAAAGTGCATTAAAGTCCTCCAATTCACGAAGCATGTGAAGTTTTACAACAAATGGATACGCGCGCATGTAAGAATCCATACCAGCAGCAGCTAGAGGAACAATGAGTGCTTGTTTTGACTGTGCAATTCTCTCAGCAACCACAAATTGATCTTTTTCCATCATTGCCTTGAGAATCTTCGCAAGATCCATATCAAAGGAAGCTGGATTTTCAGAGATACTATATGATGCACCCTCCTGGTCAGCACCAGCACCGGCAAGATATTCACCCAGGAGATCCCATCTTCCCAGTCTCCATGCTGCTTGTACACCATGCATACACCATGTCCTTTTGTGTTCAGGTACCCTAGAAATTAAGCCATCTACATGAGTGAGCATGGACTGAAGATGGCACATGTTAAGCAAACAGTTGAGGACTCCAGAATGACTCTTTATTGAAGTAGGATCCATCTGCAAAGCCTGCTCAGACAAGGTTAAAACTTCTGCCCAGTTTCCAGCTTTTTCGATGATTAAAAGTTGATCAGAAAGGCTTGACGACCTCCGTAAATTTGCTAATCCAGAAAGGCCATCAGGCTCATCTAATCCACTGTATACCTCCATCAAAAATGAAATATCCTCATCAACAAATACACCATTACTCTCAGCTGCTGGATTGAAGGATCCTGCCCTATCTCGGACATGTTGTTCAAAATACAACAGAGCACGAGCATAGGCATGACAGTAAAATGATGCCTTGGCAAGAGTTACTTTGGGAATGGCAGCCAGCAGTTCTGAAACATTATTACACTGTATGAGTAATTGATCCACATCAGATGTTGCCTCTGTCCTCTTCACTTTATGTTTACCAAGTGTTGCATTAAGTGACTGAGATAAAGCAACCTCTTGCTTTAAATCATCCACCCACTGCCCAAGATTATCAAGTAAAGTGAAAATGGCCTGAATACAAACTTCACTCTGTCGCCTGAGATGTCCATGAACCCCAATGCTGCTGTTTTCCGAAGCTGCAACATTAAGAACAGACAAGATCTCCAGAGTAATACCATCACGTGCCTCAACTGTGCCATGACAGAGAGCATTCAAAACCAAATATGGTAATAAATAAACGGCAGTCTGCATGTCATGCCGCACTATACCACGGCATGCAATAAAAATATTTGATCGGGAGCCAGTTGCATGTACAGTCAATTTCCGTATCCAAGAGAAAATCCATCTTCTGAATGACATAGAAGGATGGTAAATAGGACCAGTGGATGCTGTGTCAGAAATGCTAGGAAGTTGAAAACGGGATGTTAGACAAGGAGCAATGATATCCTTCACATAATTAGAAAATCGATCCCAGAGTCTTTGACCCCTGTGGTTCATTTCATCCTGGTCACTGTCTTGGACATTTGATTTTTCAAGAGGATCAAGGGATGCCTGGCAACCTGCGAATTTTAGTAGTTCCTGTATAGCCAATGCTGCAGAGTCTTGGATCAAGGTGTCTGAAGCAGCTCTGAATGCCCTTGCAAGATGCTTGTCGATCAGCTCAAACATAAGATCATCATCTGAACACTCAATCTTGAACCTCTGGCAGGTTATTCCTTTAAATTTAGCAGGATCAACTGCACCAAGAGATCCCAGGCAATCTGCACAGACAAGTTTAAGTCTTTGCCCCACTACAGTCCTGGACTCCTCAGCACATCCTTTGAGCAAGGATATAATCAAATTGCTGATGATATCCATATCTGAAATGACTTCTCCAGCTATCAATGTAGTGACATCTTCTCTTCTGGTATTCAACAATTTTCTTAACTCACAAGCCATCATATACTTCACATTCAAACTCTCATGGTTTAGGCAAGCATCAGCATCTCTTAGTTGCCCTCTTAAAGACATTGATCCTCTTGCTTCTTCAATTACTGTGTTTATTTTAGACAATGCAGGAATACTAGGTAAAAGAGGCAATTCACATATATGTTGCTTCAAAACCAGCCGGTTCTCAATAATCAGCTTTTCCAAAATTTCAACAATTTCATTTAGTAAGAAAGGTACTTCTTGATGCCGTTCCAAGAATGGGATAAAAGCAGCAACAACCTGGGAAATCACATATCTTGTACTAGAAGGTGAAAGGTTAGCCAACTGCTTGATAAAGTAATTCAACACAGCAAGCCCCTCAGACTGAAGTATGTCTTTCCCAACGGCATGCATAAGAAGAACCATAATTTTTGGCACATATGTATTAATATTCAATCCCATCATTTCTATTAACTTTTCAATACGTTTTAGAGCTTGTTTCTGCAACTTTGGATCGTCAGAATGAAGCATTTTCCGATCAATACTATTAAGCAGACCAACAAAATGATTTTTCAAAAACACTGAAAGATCATCAAAACCGATGAGAATTCTAGCCACCTCCTGGATGGTTTGAGGAATGCTGCTAGTCCTGAAAATACCAATGTCATATTATTAGGACAAAAATATGAATTATAAAAATCAGTTTTTAAAATCATTTAAGTTTTTCGACAACCCTATCCCTTCATACATCATTTGCATTTTCTTCCAGAAAGAAAAGGTATAAGAAGATAAAATCCCATTATTCTTGCCTTTTGTCATCTAGCAAATATGATACCCTTACAATTAAGAATTTGAATGCTTCTAGATTACCATCAATTTAACATAAATAATGTACTCCCTCTAATAAATTCTTCAATTTTGTTTCATTCCTAATTCAATAATCCCTCAACAATATAGTTTTCTATACCACAAAAAAATTGCATAATATGTAAAGGAATATCATGTGCAATTTTCAAGTTTTGTCAGAAACCAATGCACATTCATATGATTCTTCCTTGGAAAATATAAAAATAAAATCTACCTTCTTTCAATCTCAGAGAGATCATCTCCATTGAAACAAACAAGCTCATCAAGCAAAGCTGGCAAAGCAGCTGAAAAAATTTCTTTACTGTCAGATCCAGTTTGAGTATGATAAAACTGCAATGCAGAAGACAGTTCCTCTCTGTTTGCTCGGAGAAGAGCATAAGCTAGAACTTTTGGTAACCAATTAACTATCAAGGGTACTACATCTGTGTTCAAATTCTTTGCAAGCTCACATAAGGTAACTAGAGACTCATCATCATTATTATAAGAAATTACAAGCTTGGGTAAAACAAAAGGAACAATTCTATTAAGAAATTCTTCAGTTTTGGTCCCAATAACTGCCTCTGCAAAGACTTTCACAATCTGAGGACGAGTCACAAGCCTTGCACAAATATATTCAAACAGTTCATTACGAATGCAGGAGAACTTGGACAGTATCACTTCAAATCCACCTTTCATATGAAAATATGATGATCGATGGATTAATTTTGTTGCAGTAATGCGGATGATAAGATGGGGGCTGTCAAGCTGATCAACCAACAAGATAAGCAAGTGGTAGAAAAGGCATTCACAAACATCAACATGATTCATTATCTCACCAACAGACTCTAGAATAGTTCCAGTAACATGGAGATCCTCAGCCATTGTCAAAACATGCTTTATATTTTCCACAAACATTATCTCTTTTGAATCATGATATCCATCCTCACCAACAAACAAATAATTCAAAATACTTTCTTCAACAAAAATGCTGATTTTAGAACTAAACGCCTCCCTCACAGCCTTATTATTATGCAGTAGTAAGTTATTAACACAATCAATCCATTGGAATCTACTCTTGCACAGGTCATTTGGTGTACTATGACGAAGTATCCGTGGGACTATTGAAATATAGGAAAGCAAATCCATCTCCAAGGAACTGCTGGTAATAAGATGCAAAAAGAGGGACTGCATATTAACTAAATCAAATTCAATAACATCATCGTTGTAAGGCTCAGGCATGCAAAGCGCTCTATGGCCATGTTCACCGCCATGTTTGTCACTTTTGTCACACTGGGAACAATGAAATCCTTCCACGAGAAGGTCCAATGTCTGGATGTGTCTTTCATCAAAACTTTTGAGTATCTTGCAAGAACTACCATCTGAAGTGTCAATGCAATTAATACATCCCTGCAGACATGACAGGTATCCAAGTGATATGAGGGTAGTCCTCCTCACATGATCACTTTTGTCCTTACCAAGGAATCTGAAATCACATGATTGTTAATAATATTAACAAGGATAACATAATATGATCAAAGAATCAGCAAATGTGAAACAAGGAACAATTAGAAATGACTAACAATATTATCAACATGATCTTTTTAACCATTAGCAAGCTAAATTGGAAAACCTCCAGTATAATAGAGAGCGCACACACACATACAACAGTTTTGTCCTTTAAATAGAACAGATGACAATGTTGCCTTGGAAATCTGAGTTGAGATCAATGTTTTCAGATCTAGACCAGATCCCAATCCAGTGAAGGGGCAGTTCATTCAGATCAATCAAATCGGTGATGTTAGCATGACATCAAAATTGATAATTACATCTATGAAGACAAGAATTAACACACACACAAACCCAAAAGATCAGATGTCCTTGAAGCATAGCAAACAACAATGCTGCTTTGGAAATCTACGAGTTCAAATCAATGTTTTCAAAACTGGGTAGACACCAACCTAGTGAAGTAAAGAAGCAGTCAGTTCATGGTTTCAATCGGTCACCTGAATCAGTCAAATCAATGATATTAGCATAAAATCATAATTGATAATTAAATCTATTTAGACAAGGATAGATTAAAGATTAGTAGTATATTAATCACTAACAAGACCTTTATATATAAAAGGATTACTACATAACAAAACATTATGAGACTAAATCCACGAGTAATCCTAATTTAACTTAGCCCTAAGTTCTATATAAAAATACATTTATACATATACTCTAATGCTTCCCCTCAGATTTGAACATCTAAGATGTCCAACTTACAACATACTCAAACATAACCAAAAATAAGTAAATATACAAATCAACTTCAAATGAAAGAAACAATTGCAGTTGGACATTAAGCAGGCAAGGACAACTCAGGCAGAACCTTGCAAACATGAATAACACAGGCAAGCAAAAATACTACTTAGTTGACTTGATTTACCATACTTGACTCAGTCAACAACATTTATGATAGATGTTCAACAAATCCAAACACTGATTAGATTGTTAACATCAATAGACTCAATTAACAAAACATAATACTTGCACAACATATTCACCATGCAGGCATGAATATTGATCAATTTGTTAATATCTTTAGACTCAATCAACACACACAAACTTGCAAACACAAAGATTGAAAAACATGCAAACAATGACCTATAACAGAACAATATTTTTCCCACAAACTTAAATTCTTTCCTTTTTCTGTCATCTTTCTTGTTCCCTTTTTAAATTTTTTTTACTTCCAACAACATTTTCTATTTTTAACCTTCTTCAACTACATGTCCCCTCTTTTTCTAACCACACACAACATAATGCAAACACCATTCACATTTTTCTCTTCATCAATTCTTCTTTTAAATAGCATCAACCTCCTCTCTCTCTTTCCTTTTTTTAAAGGTGTCATGTGCCCATCACCTTCTTTTCACTTCTTCTTCTTCTTCATCTGTCTTGCAGCCCTAATGAAGTTCAATGATGGGTCTCAAATGGTGACAAAAGTGGATCAAAGGGGAAAGGCACTAGTCTTGAGGTTAGGCAAAGAATGATAGTAAAGACAATGACAACTCTACAAGCCAGGGAAATGACAACTGCAACTACTACGACAATAAGGTTGAGTGACAGTTTGAATCATGAGGTTGCAAGCATTTGAAACTTGGGACAAGTCATTCTCCTCCTATCCATTCCTTTGAGCCCACCAATGACAAAAGAGGTAGATGATGATGATGACAATATTGAGATGATCAATGAAACAGCATTGAGCAGAATGGTGGGGATGATGGTAAAGGTCTGCAACAAAGTAAAAAATGCTACTCTGTGAGCTAGATGAGTGAGCAGGTGGTGAGTTAGAAGGATGGCAATTAAGGTTTGGGGGTCCACCATGCTACAACAAGGTAGTGATGGTAGGTAAGGTTTCCTTTTTTGTTCACTTGAAAAACTGGACTCTTATACCACATGAAGGCAAAGATTGGTGAAAGATTAGTTGTACATTAATCACTAATTTTTTATATAAATAAAATTGGCATAACCTAGAACCAGGTGGTTCATTGAGTCAACCGGTTCAACCACTAGTACAATCAAACTAGTGCCTGCCAGCCCATACATCCAGTCCACTTCTGCAAACAATGGATTAAAATTTTCAATTTTATATTTATGTTTCCATGAAAGCATGTGTTTCTGCATCAACTATATATGATGATCTTCCAACAATACCTTGTAAGGGATGGTCAAATATACCTAACAACAAAGTCTTACTCTGGACAAACACATCCATTATGGAAATGTTAGTGGTACACAAGTTATGCTAACCAACCGAATATGGTATGCTATGAACAGATATTTGAGACTAGCAATGGATCTTAATTTTTGGATGGCATCCTCCTCATCAAGTCTAGTTAATGCCTTTTCAGGAGCTGGAGAAAATTTATCATTCTAAGGTACACACATAAGTGGGCACAAGGGATCAAACCACTGTCAATAAAAGAGGATAAAAGAATCAAAATGAAAGGAAGCACATTGATCACAAAAAGATAGAGGTGGTGATACTTTCTACTTAAGCACAAAACCTAGAAATGAATTCATAAAAACGTACAAGGATGTCAATGAAAGTTTCAAAGCAATGTAATAAACTCTTGATCTTTAAAAACATTTAAGTTGCAAAGGAAGAGAGGGATCATACTTTATAAACTTGTTTCTATACATAATTAAGAAAATTGTAACTTCATGGAAAATACATAATATTCAAAATAATTCATGTTATAGGGGCAAGTTCTAGACTCTGGTTATCTAGGTAACCACATCAAGGTGATGCTCTACCATTGACTTATATCCCTTCTCAGCCCCCTATATATCAAGGTACTATCAGTTATCAAATGTTACATGAATTAAAGTACGAATTTAAATCAATAGAAAACCCATTTTCCCCTGCACAAATAAGGTCACCAAGAAATGTTCCGGTTTCACATTCTTGTTGTAACATTTGGAATCTTTTTCCTTTCTCTTTTCACTTGATTCATTTGAAATTTAAAATTCATAAACCAAATATAATTTTGAAACCACACATAACAATGGCTTCAAACACTATGTCAAGCATAAACACATGGTCGGATTTCAGGTAAATAAAAGATACAGAACAGAAAATTTCACAGAGAAGGAAGAATGACAAAAACCAATGGCTTAATCCCACTATGCAAGATCAGTAGTATCAATCCTTTCTATCCATCTATTTCTATCCAACACTAAGTTTAAGTGATTTCAAATCTTCATTCACTCAGAGAAACATAGGTGGGAAAAATTCCAAATGCAGAAGGAAAATTATTGCCAGAAATACTTACTCAAGCATTGATATCGCATGTTTAAGCAAACGACATCTTGAATAAAAAACAAAAACAGGGAGTGAAATGGCAGCCTCAGCTCGAACTTCTTCGGCTTCATCATGGATGGCAAAATCTAATATTTCAAGGTGATTATTATCATCTTTCATTTGTTTACTGATCAATGAAAAGATTTGCAGAGAAACACACTTGAGCCACCAGGGGGGATGGTTCCATACAAGTTCAGGAGAATGGATCCACAAATGTTTTAACAGACTTACAAGATCTGCTAATGAAGGAAAATTGGAGGCTTCAGTCATCCCTTTGTCTAGAAATTTGTCATCCTTGAGCAATTTAATATGGGTTGGAAGAGCACCTGAGGCAAAGAGAGCTTCACAGATCAACAAAATATTCAGATGCAAATCAATGAAACTTAAAGGGGAAAAAGTCAAAAGAAACTAACAGATGGATATAGGGATATGCTCTGAATCCTAGAATATCCTTAATAATAATAATAATAATAATATAAAAAAATTAATAATAACAATAACAAAAAAAATATCTAACAAGTATGCCATTTTGTCATTTAAGTTATAGCATATGCATCTGGATTTTTCAGAGATGATATGTGACCCTGTTTCTGTGGTATTTTAGATAAGTGAAGCATTGGATATTTTAAAGACCAAGCAAAATATGTGGCATTGAAAATCACATAATCAAAACTTGCAGTACACATAATGATGTCACCTAAAACAAACAATATAGTTATGAAACCACATCCTTCATGCAATGCCACACCACTTAAATGATTGATACTTCCTTTTTCCTTTTTGACATATTTTTAAATAAATATAGCATAATCATCCAAGTGAAAATATGCATCGCATATAGAATGTGTCGAAAACTAGACACAAAATACTGCAATACTGAAGGTTGCACTAATAGCCAGTTAGCATCAAATTAACAAAATATGAAGTCATGAGAACTCCCATGGCTTAGCTTACTTTGCAAAAGGAAAATGTTGCGAACTGCTTCCAAGTAGAGGACTAGATCAAAAATCAAATTGTCATCATTCTTTGCCTGCAGAAATACAGCATCAATTAAGACAAAAAACAAGCTGCAAGACATAGGACCATGATTAGAAAAATTATGACATTCTAAAGTATGAAGACCTGTTGGTGTATCCATGGCATCCAGAGAAGAACCATCTGGAAAATATAAATGGATAGATTGGACGTGGGATAGTTACAGAATACATTGCACAGAATGCTCAGAGCAGTGACCGCAATCTCTGGTCTTAAACTGGCCTCCTTCAAGTCACATGGCCTGAGAAGGGTAATAAATGAGAGTAATGATTCTCTCATAACTGGTGCATAATGTTCGGCTTGCTCACATTGTGATGAACATGCATATTTGTCAATCACATCAGAATCAGCATCATGATCATGGCCATTATATTTGGCTTTTTTCTGTTTATAAGATCTAATATTGTCATCTTGAGCTGATCGTTTCTTTCCTACCACAAGATCATCAGGCCCTCCAGTGTGTGAAGATAACAGAGATACATGAATATCATCGGCAGCATATTCTCCAATACAATCAGAGCCAAGTAAATCAATAGCTACTCGGATGCAACTAATTAGTGGCAAACATGGATGTGCTGAACAAAGCATATCAAGCAGAATTTCTGGCCTCCATAATTGTGCTGCACAAATCTTAGCAACTCGTATATAAGCACTGCACATTGCTACCTGGTAAGCATGCATCAATCAAATTCTTCAGTTTACTGAAAAGAGGAAACAAGAACAAATAGGGAAGACCAACTAAAAAAGAGAAATGACTGTGAATATAACTAGGAGAAAACATGAAGTGACAAAAAACCTTAAGATCTGAGCTCTCTGTGTTCCTAATTGCTACAGGAAATACTTGGACTAATTCACTAGCTGTAGATGTAACAACATCATCCTCACAAGCAGAATACAGTACATTTAGGCAGGAACCCAACGAAGAATCATATACTGCATTTCTGAAAAATAATATTGTCAGTGCGTTGGAAAATGTAGTAAAGCATGGAGGTGATCTCGTACACCAACAACCACTAATAGAAAAGGAAAATCAAGTGTAATGCCAATCCCAGAGGATAGAAAACAGTACAATGCATAACACTTCCAGCATGCAGTCCAATTTATCCTCACTGGCAATCATCCTATTTGTTTTCAATATTCCCCTTCCAAATGCAATAATGCAGTTACAGATACAACTGCAAGTTTCACATAATCTTTGGCTACTGGAAAATGACTATTAAAACACTGCCCACTCTTGCAAGTTCAGAACAATATTTCAGAACTAGTTTTTTATTATTTCAGAACTAGTTAAGATCAGTAACGTCCATCATGTATGCAATATAACTAATAATGAAATATGAAAGGCATGAAACTAAATCCTAAAAGATTCAATAAAGCAAAAGGTGATAGGTGTATTGCATGTGTCATAAAAAAATATTTGACACATTCATTTCATGGTGGACCTTCATGCATATCTATCACAACTACTAGGAGTTAAGAACTATACTCTAGAGCTCAAATAAACACATACTTCTCAATTCTCATCTTAACATGAGGATTATAAACACTTTAGAGATGCCAAGAAACTAGCTCCACAATGAAAATAATTCTCATCTAGGTTGGCAGTTGATGGAATGCAGTTCAGACTGTTTTGAAAGTTGATGGGTTGGCATATTTATCAACTGGGGTCTTTTTAATGATGTCATCAATTAAACAGAGAACATTGCAGTGTTTCCAAATAAAGTAGATTTGTCAGCTCCTATTTCCTCGATAAAGAAGAATCTATTATCCTCCACTACAAAACACCACATTTCCCCTCCCACCAGCCATTGAATGTTGTATCCCTAATTATCAGGGTACATCGTTGAGTACATCTAAAAAGAGACTCAAATACGACAAGAGACTCATAAACAATACCATGCACAGGAGCAGCAAGGGCAACATGAAGATTTTGAACCAACCAGAAATCCTCCTGATATTGAGGTGTAATAAGTTTATTATTATTTTTTCTAATTATTTAAAACATTTTCTTTTGAAGTATAATGTATTTTAATTGTACTCTAAGACTTTAAATTGGTGGTAGAATGTGCTTTTAACTTCATAATGCCTAAAAATTATTCTAATTATTTTTGGATGTGCATTTTTTTTTATTTTAACCTGTCCTTAAAATTTAAAAGTGAAATTTTTATGCTTTAGATCCTTTTTCAGGACTTTCATTATTTTATTAAACTTCCACCAAAGTTTGACACGTTTCTTTGTTTTCATCAAACCAAAGTCTAACACAAAACCAAAGTTGAACTCCTTACACTAATTGCCTTCATTACAGTAGTAAATTGTATGCTTTCAATAAATGCAAAATCAGAACATATTGGTAAACAAAGTTACATTGCAGAGACTCATAAAATTCATGAATGACCAGCCCATGAGAATGAAGAGATGGCATCCATCTAGAACAACAAAGGCAAGCATAGAGATGAATAAGCAATGCCAAATTGTAGGAATTTAGGCAATGAGAATGGATTCATGTTGCCAATCCCAAATAACAAAATTAAAAGATTAAGATATGGCGAATATGTTGTACTTTTGTTTTTCTAAAAAAATGTTGCATGTACCTTCGTGAAGCATGTTTCTTGCCTTGTCCTAGAATGCACAAAACTAAACGAACAAAATCCTCAGTTATACCAACTTTTGATTCCGTTATGGTAACAAATATACGCATAAAGTCAAAACATGCCTGAAATAAATGTCAAATGTTAGTAAACAAAGAACCTGAATTAAATGAAGGTAAATATAAGCTAGGCATGCCAAAGTGTTGTAGCAATTGGATTAATAAAAATCTAAGATAAAAATGAGCATAGGCTCACCATGTGCAATGCAGCATTTCCGTAGCAGAAAAGACAGGCAATGGCACTAACATATCGCAAACCAATAAGGCCTTCAATGTACAGTGTTCCCTCAGTTAAACATTTACTGATAAGTTTAATGGTCCATGTAGCAAAAGACTGCCATCTTGATTCATCAGTAATATCCACCAGCAAGCCTGAGCAGTCCTTTGGTTTGCAACAACTTGGAAGCTCACAAAACATATTTGATGTGGTGGAAACTTGGGAAAAGGATGGGATGTAACACTTCAATGCTCTTGTTGAATCTTCAGAGGATGAACCGTCGGAAAGAGTTGAAACGACCTGAAAAATATCTGCAGTCCAATATTATAAGATCATGTGAAATAGATTAACTTTGAGTGTAGAAAGACTCAAAGAAGTATATTGTACCCTCGACAACATATAATGCATCCATGACAAACACCCGATATATGTCTCTGTCTCCAACACGTAGTAGGGAAAGAAGAGTGCCCAGTGTGTCAAAGATAATTCCATGGCGAGAACTACAAGAAAGAAAATGGTAACTAAAATTACATTCAAAAGGAAGATAAACTACATTTAGTTACGATATATCAACAAAGAAAAGGTCTTATCCAGAATAAGCTATTATCAAATCTCAATGGAATCAAAAAAAAAAAAAAAAAAAACCTCAGTGGAATCAAATTGGCCTCAAAAATCCAGCAAAAAGAGAATGGAGAAAACATCCAAAACTGGCCCTTAAAACGATGGTTCTGGGTAATTGAGAGCAACAGTTGGACACCTCAAGTATAAGCCAAACAGCACTTAACCAGTAAGACCAGTTAGGTGTATGGTATACCCATTCCAATCTGATATCCTTGCAGATCAGTTAGGTGTAAGGTCTACCCATTGTAATCTGATATCCTTGCAATATCAGATTTCAACACTCAAATAGAAAAAGGTTGCATAAAACTTCAAGGCTTGAGCTCATTCAAAAAAAATAAAATTGAAACATTAAAAAGTAATGCAAAAGTGCTTGAAAACATAACATTGTAGCCTCCAGATGTTCATGATAGAAACATGTTTCAAGTGGCATTTGCATGATAATTTACCATTGCAAAGTTACAGTAACTGGTTGGTGTATTACTTGACAATATTTTGTAACGACATCGACATGGAAAAGGATGGTTGTGAATTGCAAATTAATGGTCATGGCAGTGTATTCTCAGTCATGAGTGCACTCAGTGAAGTAGTCTGCATTGTAGGAATTCAAACCATTACATGTTTGAAATTTCCATCAAGAAACATGCATGCAAGATAAATGATCCCTTATTTCCTTTACACCTGCAAAACATAATAGAATGGTATTTTATGCACATTTGTATCTCTTAGAGATCATGAAATCCTTGTATTGCTGAATCTTCGAAATGGTCATATTTACCGGATAATTGTTACCATTTCACCAAGTCTGTGTTGTTTTGACCTTATCTCTGTTGCAAAAACAGAAAAAATGAACATCTTTTACGTTTTCATCTTAGACCGTTTCATTTTTGGAAAAAGGAAAAAAATTGGAAAAAGTGGCTATTTTTCATTTAAACTTTAAACTGCCCATTTTCCCCAATTTCTGAGAAAAAACGATCATTTTCCTTTTTTAGCATTTAAATGAGCATTTTAAATTTTTTGATTCCATCATTTGAGTTGTTCTTCTTTGACATAATGGGCTCATTTGTATGCATCGAAAAACTGAAATAAAAATTTTAGGAAATGTTAAAGGAAAAGAAAAAGAAAAATTTAAAAATAGAAAATTTTTTAAAACTGTCAATACATCTTACGAAAATTCCGACTACAAAAATTTTTAAGACTATCTGTACTAACTATAAAAATTTTCTCGACCTAACAAGTGTAAAATGGTGGAAAAATCTATACTTATAGTGATGGAAAAAATTAACATTTTTTCACATTTTCCGGGATGCACAAACACTTGAAAATCCAGAAATGTTTTTCAAAATTTTCTTTTTCTGAGATTTCTAAGAGCACACACCCACCCCCCCCAATTTCACCATTTTGATGATTATTTTATTTTATTACAATTTTAAATGAACTTTTATGTAGTTACCTAAAACTTTCAATTTAAGAATATATTCTTGAGAGACATTTACTCGTCATAAAAATATTTTTCAATCGTATTACATGTAATTGAATTACACTTTATTTCATTTAAGCATGTTGATGATTTAAGCATATATATTTATATTTTTCAATTTTTCAATCGTATTTATATTTTTCAATTTTTATTTATAACACTTTTCAAAAACCACCAATTTAAACATCCGCATAATGTCCGTCCTCCATTTTTTTAACAACATTGGGCCTGAATCTGATCAGGTTTAAACATGTGATTTCATCAGTGAATGCATTACCTTTTTCCGATCTTCTCCAAACTCCGAGCTAAGCCACAATCTTCTTTAACAAAGTTGAAAACATTCGATCGATCGATGATCGAGAGAGAGAAAGAGAGAGAGAATGGTGTCATACCGGAAAGAAGGTTCGGCGAAGAAAGGAAGTATGCGTCCAACCACAGGTAGAACGGCCGCAGCCTTGCCATGGAAGAACACGCCGGGAAAGTTCTTCGCGGTGTGGGACAGTAGCTTGAGCACAGCCGTGACCTCTCTTTCGTTTGCTGAAACAATTTTTAAAAAAAACAAAAAAAAATCTTAATTTTCACAATACTCTCGAGACGACGATGACGCCGAAGGAAAAAAAAGAAAAAAAGGAGAAGACGGGAGATGTCGGCGACCAGACGGTGAGGGCACGACGTAGGCGTGGAGGAGGTTGGGGAGGACGGTGCGGAATCTGGCCTCGAGGCGGTCGTCGCCGACGGCGCCGGGGGAGGAGCACGAGGCGACTCGCTCTCGGAGCTCGTGGACGAGGCTCGACAGGTTCGCCATTGGCGAGTTCGAGCGAGCGAGCGCGCTCGTTTGCGCCACCACCCTCTATTTATGTAAACGTTTTCCCTCCTCGATTCGAAATGATGGGCGAGCTTGGACCGTTCGATCATCATCACTTACCGCTTGTCACGGGCCTTCGCATGTGTTAATGGACCGGGCCTAATTGGATTGGTTCGACTTGTTTGACCGTGTGTCGTTGAATGAACCGCATTGGGCCATCGCCTTTAGGTGATGGGTCATGATCGTATTATTTATATTTTTTAAAAATTATATATAAGTATTTTAATATAGAATTTTAAAATTATTTGATAAATATTATTATAAATAATAAAAATTTTATTTGAAAATATTACTCTTTTATTTAAAAATCACTCTTAATATCATAATGATATAGACGAACTTTTAAGATAACTTTTTCATATTAACTAACATTTAATCACGTCAATATTAAAAAATATAATTTTAATATTAACATTATTTATTTAAATATTAAAAGATATTAACCCATTTTTTGAGTAATGCAAGAGTTAAGACTATTTTAAGTATTTATTTTAAAAAATTGTAAAAATCACTTTTTACTGATCTTAACAAACTATTCTCAAATGTAACCAAAGTAACAATATCGATTTACAAGTCAACCCAACATGAATGTGCCCATAGACTTTGAAGAGTATGTTTACAAATGATGTAAGATTTAGTGAGATGAGAGTCACGCTTTTCTTTACATATTACGATTTTTATTTTATTTTTTTTAACTTTTATCAAACAATTAATATTAAAAAAATAAACTTGCAAAAATAAAAAAGGTAAAAGGTAAAATTGTATTCATCAATTTTTTATCTCGTAGTCAATTTTTATTACTCTAACTCTTAATGATCCTATTTATTATTTTTTATTATATATTAATTTTAAAAAAAAACTTTCGTATATTATTATCATCATATTTTTATATTTAAATATTTACCTTATAATTTACTATAACTTTAAAACTAATTACACAATAAATAACTCACCGGAAACGCAACATGAATACAAGAGAGACGAGAACTCGAAAAGGCCCCTTGAGCTTCCAGGCATCACGAAATTCCAAAAAACCTGCAACTCTTCCGCTTCCTCTGGCAATGGCGGATCAAAAATCGAGAGAAGCTGGACCGCCACCGCCACCACCACCACTACTTATTTTGCTTCGGTATGCCGTGTACCATGGCCTGCAACACAATCTATCGAGAGAGACCCAAAAAAAAAAAAAAAAAAAACAGAGAGGGATGTGGACCGCGACGGTGTATGGCTTACCCATCTCCACCGCAACAACAAGGGTGCTCGCTTGCCTGTTCGAGAAGGACGTGGAGTTCAAGCTGGTGAACGTGGACATGGGCAAGCGCCGCCACAAGTCCTCCAAGTTTCTCGAGCTTCAGGTTTGCCCTCTCCGTCCATGGGTTCCCATCACAGCTCTGTTCTTGACGCTGCTCTGCCCCTGCAATTGCAGCCGTTCGGCCAGGTTCCGGTCTTCCAAGATGAGAACACCACCCTCTTCGGTAACCCGATGCAATCTTTTGGGTCCTCTTCGATCGTTTCTTTCCTGCACCCCACCATGTTACTCTGTCAATGTGGTTTCAGAATCGAGAGCCATCTGCCGATACGTATGCCTCAAGCACGCCGGGAAGGGGAACAAGCACCTGATGGGTGGTGGTGGCGGTGGTGGGTTGCCGGAGTACGCCTGCGTCGAGCAGTGGCTGGAGGTGGAGGCCCACAACTACCACCCTCCCATCTCCCAGCTCGTCCTCAACCTGGCCCTCGCCCCGCTCCTGGGGCTGCACCCCGACCCGGAAGCCATCACCCGGAGCGCCGCGGAGCTCGGTGAGGTCCTGGACGTGTACGACAGGCGGCTCGGCGAAAGCAGGTTCCTGGCCGGAGATGAGTTCACCCTCGCCGACCTTAATCACCTCCCCTACGCTCAGTACCTCGTCAACACCGACGAAGGCCACCTACTCCGGTCGAGGAAGAACGTCAACCGCTGGTGGGAGGAAATCTCCGGTCGACCTTCGTGGAAGAAGGTGGAGGAGCTGCAGCAGGCCCCGTCCACCTCGGCCGAGTGGTTTTAGTTTCCGGTCGCCGGCGAAAGCATAGTTCATTTCTCCCTACATTTAAGTTTTGGAAGTAATTTTATTTTCACCGTAATATTCTTATTTTTCAATTAATTTTTTTATATTAAAATTATATTTTTTATTATCAAAATCTTTTAAAAAAATCCCGAATAAGATTGATGGAAATAAAAAATAGTTATTTTATTGGAGGGAATGCTACAAGCATCGTTTGAAAATAGAAAATTCAATTCATCCTAAATTTTCATAGTTATTAAAATTAACTCCTATATTATGTTCATTTCTCCTATTTTTAATTTCTTATTCTTTAATCTATTTTTTTATTATTAAAATTATTTTTTTTCTTCCTCTCATCTTAAAATCACTAAAAATCGTAAAATTAGTAAACGATTTCTTCTTGAAAATAAGAAATACTTTGTTGGAAAATGCTACGAGCATTATTTGAAAATGGAAATTTTCAATTCATCATAAATTTTCATATAACATGATTATGTAAATTTAATATTATTTATAAAATTACTTTCAAATTTCATTCTTCGCGATTTTTGAATTTAACTTCTGTGATATGTTCATAGTTATAATAAAGAGAAATTTAATGTTTTAAAAAGTTTCCAAAGAATAATTTTTTTATGATTACCAGTATTCTCAAATCTAATTATCCATACTTATGACTTTGTTTTCTATTGTAATAAAAATCACTCTCATAATCATAATGATATAAAAAAAAATTTATATTTTTTCATCGTAAATTTTAATCACATTAACATTAAAAATATAATAAAATATAATTTTACTATTCTACTTTATTTAAATATTAAAATAAATATAAACATTACGAATACAAATTTTTATTATCTCATCATAGTGATACAAAAATCAATTGATAAATACAACTTTTTTCCACTCTCACAACTCAAACGCTACGGAAGAAGCTCTCTGACAAAGACATTTTGAAGTTACAAGTTTATAAGTTTCAGCAATTAACCTAATTTTGTGCATGTGAATTACAACTATCATAAGTTATTTATTCTCAAAACAACTATAAGTAGGCATTTATTTAATTATTTAAAATTACAAATCTTAAGTACATCTAAACAATTATTTTTCTGAATTTTTGTAGGAACTTGTGCCACTGAGTTTGAGAATTAGCTTAGCAAAATCATTTTTTCCTCCAACAATGTGGGAAATAAAGGTTATTCATGCTACTTATAATTGACATACAAGATAGAGGAAATCTTAATTATTTTCCACATATTACAGTTATTCAATATAGAGCATCAAGATCATTAACAACCTAATGTCTTTGAACCCATCAACCACCCTTACAAGTATTTTAAAATCACATTCAATCATTAAGAACCCTTACAGATTCATTAGAAATCAAAATTATGTCAAATTCTCCTAACATAAATCTCATTTGGTTCAACTTTAACTTTAACTCCATACAAACTCTAATATATAAACCTACATTACCTTAATTACTATGCATCTTCAACTTTATTTATTTTACCAACTCTAATTTCAATTGATCCAACTTTTAGAATTAACTAAAACTCTACCTGGCATTATCACATAAACTGAAACTCTACAGTAGCAATAAAAATCTTCAATCGAATTAAGAGTGCATTCATCAAAGTAAAGTGAGTTTTTTCTTCCCTGCTATGCGTTGCAACGACTATCAAAATCAATTTTGTAGAACCCTACCTGGCATTATCGCCACTTCATCATTTTGACTGAAGGAAAGGTGAAAGTACACCCAATGACCACAAAAAGATGTTGAAGATGTGTTGACAATGATTTTGTAAGAAAATAGAAGTCATCTAGAGAAGATCGAATGGAACAAAGAGAAAGAACAAAATGAGGGTCAGTAGTAAATCTTCTAAATAAGTTAAAAAAGGCCTCCTAGCTGTCTAAGGACCTCTAACATAAAGTTAACTAGTCAAAATTCTCAAACATAAGAGAACGATCAAATTCCCTTAAAAAAATATGAAGCCACAACGCATTAAATCCATTAAGAAAAACACAAAGAAATTGATCTAAATCCAAGGAATTAAAAGTAATCATCTTTGTCCTAAAAATGATCATCTCACAAGTACTACGAAACAGTACTAGCTGATTTTCCAGACTACTGCTTAGTTTATAAAAAAATTAAAAATTAATATTCAAATGCATAATTAGATTGACAATTCAAATATAATCTGGTGGACCACTGATTGAATTGAATTACCATCCACCATTCAACTGGGTTGGAAGTGGTTGTTTGCTTCTCTCTTAGGTTGGTTCAACAATCATGTAAAAGTTTAGTATCTTGAAAGCAAAACCACAAATAGATTTTATTTCCTGATTCAGCAATGTCCAACAGAATCACTCAACATAAAGAAGTAGAGATTCACGAAAATCACAAAATCCATCAAATCAAAACACAACCATTATTTTTAAAAAATCCATGAAATCCAGCATGAAACGACAACCCTAACTCGGGTTGTTTATTGAAAAACGCTAAGATAATATACCACCAATGATTGTTGTCAATGAGGGGATACTTTCAGGCTGTTGAACCAGGTCTTCCAAATGGCTCTGCCCCCTTTGTTTCCGTCGACAACCGTGGCGGCTGGGGTAGCAGCGGCTGTTCCTTCTTTCTTCGTTTTCTGCATGTGCATTCCGATCGATGACATCAGGTGCTGCTTGCTGCACATCACAAAATTCCTTCCCCTTTCCGACGACATGGCCTCCCAATGTTCCAGAACTGAAATCAAACACAATCCTCAATTGGCAAACAAACAGACAAACACTTCTCCATGTCAACGTCATACCCAAGCTACTACCACTTACCCACCGACGCGAAACCTGAGCAGTAGAGAAGGAAGTCGTTACAATTCGCCCCGAGAACGGGCCGCCGGCCCTCGCGGGCGTAAGCACGGAGCACAGTTGCAATCACATCCGAAACCCTTTCCCCCTCCTTGACAACGAATCGAATCGGTCCGGCACTTCCCAGCACATTCACCGTGATCAGAAAACGATCCCCACCCTTCGCATCCCTCGCATTATTCCTCTGATTCGCCCTCGCCAAAATCACCATCCCTGAACTCAGATCGGGGCCACCCACAGCCGAACGTGGAGGCAAAAGGCAGAGGTCAAAACGCACAGCGGGACGAGGGTGGGGGGGATCTGATTCTTCTTTCTCAAGGATCGAGGCCGACACAGCGGTAGTGCCAGCCCTGCATGCAAGAGGCGAAGGCCAACGCGAGGGACGACTCCGGCGAGAGGAGAGATGCGCTCACCATTCACGAGCTTCGACGCAGCGGAGATCCACCGGCAGCGATCTGGGAAGATCTAGGGTTTCTCTCGTGGCAAGAGGAGAAGAAGCCTTTGGTTTGGGGGAGTTGGTCGCGTGTGGGGCGGCCACACATATTATATACAGTGGATCGTCAATTGCGATCACGTTATTGATTCCTGACCGTTCGATCCATCACCAATGGCCGATGATTCCGAGATCTTGGAGCATGTTACATCATCTGATTATCCGTCATTATCATGTGATTATCCTAGGAAAAGTTGGTAATTATTAAGATAACGATATTAGTAATGTTTGTTCTGAAATAGTTTTTTTAACTTTTAAAATTATTCTTAATGTATTATTATTATTCTGAAAAAAACTATTCATGAACACGGTAGAATTAAGTAATATGAAAATCACAATTTTTTTTAAATTACAATATTTACAATGTAAATTTTTGATATAATCATAAAGCTAATTAAACATGTTTAACAAATATTACTATATATATATATAGTTACATGTACAGTAAAAAATGTGATATTACAGTTTAAACAAATGATGTCATTAAGGAAGGGTTTGTATCGAAAATCAATTAAAAGGAAAATTTTAAAAAAAATTTATTGTTTGAATATTAAAAATTTAGAATATTTTTAATTTTTTAAAAATTAAATATAAATTTTCTTAAATTTTTATAACGTACAAATAATCTTATAAAAATTTTATTTTCAGTTTTTTAACATTTCAACAATAAAAAAAAATTTAAATTTTCTTTTTCATTTATTTCCAAAAAATACAATACTTCATTACTTTTATGATTTTCATTAGTAGTTTTTGATAAAAAAAATAAAGTTTTTCAATTATATTTAAATACGTCAACTAAAAATACTACAGTTATTAATCTTACAAGTTACAAATAAATAGATATCTATTTTTTATAAACATTTATTTTAGATATAATCTTAAGTTAGTTCTCAGAAACTTTTCTGTAAACTTTAAATCATATTTTTTTTATGATTTTCGTAGGTATTATTATTGCATATTTTCATTTCATATGTGCCAATATATTTAAGAAAGAAATCTGCCATTATTTGAGAACGAAAGCTTTAATTCTTCTTAAATTTTCATGTATCATCGTTACTGTATAAACTTATATATACAAATAAATATTACTTTATAATTTATTATATAATTCCAATACCATTTGTAAAACAACTATTTATTCTAGTTTTTCACTGTTGTTAAATATATTTTTACGGTAAATAAAGTAGAAAACAAACGAAACCTAAAACTTAATTAATGAGAAAACCACATATGTTGATGTCCATAAAAGGTTTCTCTCGTGAATTAATGGGTAAACCTTTGATAGTTTTTGTGTATTTAAAATTAATAGACATCTCTTATAAGTATTTTACTATAGTTATTATATATAATCAATAACGTCTAATATAAATAGACATCCCACGTTACTTTATTAACAAATACAATCTAAACAAAAAGGAAAAAGATGTTTTTACCCTTTGTTTAGACCGGAAAATTCACGATTAGACCGAAATTGTTCGATCGGAAAAATCTCTGCCGATCCAAAAAGTCAAAGGAGAGAGAATAATAAAGCGGAAAGAAGTGTTTCTTGCAAGAAAGCATTATCTACATGTATTATAGACATGCTAAGACATGATATGCAAACAAACGCATCCTATGTATGTGTGTATCTGTGTATGTATAAAAAAAAGGATCTTTTCGATCGATGGAGACCATTATTTTGACATATATAAATTAAAGTCAAACGTACGTGCATGTTGATCACTAATCAGGAAGCAGAAGCACAGGGAAGTAGCAAGCTAAGATCGTACTTTTCAAAATTAACCCATATGTTCTTGGGGCAATGCATGCATGGAATCTTCACTCCAAGCTGAACCCAACCAAACAAATCATTCATGGCGTTTCCGCCAAATGAATAAACAGCTAGCTAGCAT
The DNA here is from genome assembly GCA_024699675.1 of Amphibolis antarctica. NCBI lineage: Eukaryota > Viridiplantae > Streptophyta > Magnoliopsida > Alismatales > Cymodoceaceae > Amphibolis > Amphibolis antarctica. The sequence goes on from JAMKPZ010000092.1 coordinate 118,711, forward strand.
GGTACGTGTGTGGTGTCGTCGTTGATCGATTAGCAGGGAGATATGTCATGAGGACCTCTGGCGCAGAAGAAGAAGAAGAAGAAGAAGAAGAAGAAGGAGGAGGAGGAGGAGGAGGAGGAGGAGGAGGAATTGAAGATGCCCAATGATCTTTATTTCCCTGCAACTTCCCCACATTCTTTTCTTTCTTTCTTTTATCTCTTGATGTATACAAGTATGGAGGTGATGAAACATGAGATCGATCGATCGACCACAGATGGGTGCTGTGATCATCATCACTTAATCAATCAAGCTCCTTGCCACACCATCCCGGCCTTCCCAAGGTAAACTCCAAGCTTGGGATCTTGCCATCCTGGTGTGAACCTGCTGCTGCCATGCCCTTGACTTGAACTGCTGCAGATTCCTGCGGCCAGCACAAAAGTTGCAGCATATGCATATCTTGATCAGTATGCGTGTGATGGTGAAGCAGGACCATGCACTGCTGGTACAGCTAGCTAGCTATGTACAGGTGTTTTTTTGGGTTCAAGCACAATTAATTAATTAACCTCATGTTCATCACATTCTATGACTGTTGGTGATCTGATCCCTTCGACACCATCTCCTGTGTTTGGTTCTAGCCATGCTACTTTGCTGAAACGGGAAAAGAAGCCTGATTAATTTTACAAGTTCAACAATTAATCCACTTCCAACAGTAGTACTGGAAAACCTTTAATTTATATATGTATGTATATATATTTATGTATGTATATTAATTGAGCAACAGATCGATATGCTCACAGTCGTGTTCCTTTTTCTTGGAACAGTCTTGAAAAAGTAGATATATATATATATGACTGAGAGATGATACATGCATATATATAGCCCAAATTAATGACAAACCATATACATGAATAAAACTGGTTTATATATATATGCAATTTTAATTTGCATGAGTACTGATAGAACAATATTGAAAAGAGCTTTATTCATGTCTCCAGCTCGATCACTCATGCATGCAATCCATTTTTCTTCAAGAACTCAACATGTATATGGTATCTCATATTTATGTATTTCTTAATCTCTATCATAAACAATCTTCCAAGCTTTTTAAGAACATACAGGAGTTGGCCAAAGGTGTACTTTTAGAAATTGTGGAAAATGATATGAAATGATGAAAAATAATATGTCAAAATTTTCATCATTTTCAAAGAGTCAAACTCGTGATAGTTTTTTTTTTAGATGTTGGTATTGTTTTTACTTGGATTCAAACCTATGATCTTATTCTTTCATTGGTTAATATAGTACATAAAACTAACATTTTAGTTGGTTCCTCTTTCATTGGGTGATACATATATAACTTATCTTAAATATACATATATATTTAAATTATAGTATTCTTTTTATGAGCATAGTTCTACCATATTCATTGTTTAAAACTTAAAAAAAAATTAAAAAATTTAATTTTGATATCTTTCACTATATAAATTTATTTATTATTTTTACTTTTCATAGATCTCTTGGTTTTCATGATTAAAAAATATTATTAGCTAGATTTATTTTGTGAAATAGAATTTATGTATAAAAAAATGATTTAAGCCTTCGTTTAGTAACAAGTTAGGTGTTCTAACTTCAATAACTACAGAGAATTGAAATTGAAGCTAGTTTTGTAAACAATATTAAAACTACATAGTAAATTGTAAAGTAAAAGTTTGTATATATGAAAGTTAATTCGTATAATAATAATAACACGTGAAAATTTATAAGGAACTGAAACTCCCCATTTTCAAACAAAGCCTAAATAAAACATATATATGTAGGTCCAAGTGCAAACATATATAGATTAGGATCTAGCTTTTGGTTACATATACTGGAGTTTCCCCTATGTGCACCTTTCATGTTTCAAAGATTCAAATTTGAAATTTAAACCTAGTCATGAGGTCAGGTAATTAATCTGTAATATAATCTATCACATATTCAAGTTTCCTATATATTTAACAAAAAATTATTGAATTTTAAAACCTTAATTTATATCAGTGGAAATTTGTCATATATATATATATATAGATATATATAGTGACAGATGCAATTTATAAACATATTCAAATAAGAAACACAACACTGTTCTCACAAATTTATTCAGTGGAAAACATATATATTTTCATGCATCAAACTCCAGTACCCATTTTGAAATGTTATTTTCATGATATATATATATATATATATATACATGTCTAGCAAGCTAGCTATTTCATTAATTCAATGTATAATTATTCTTCTTGTAATTAAGTCATAATACTGATTGCTTATTATCATTATTTTGAATTTGCAGAAGTCTCCATTTTATATAATCCCTATTATTCTGTGTGTCATTTCATGAAGGCCAGCTTGAAGACAAGCAAGCTAATGGACACGGTCGTCCATGCAGCAAAGCTAGGTTGGAAATTAATATTAACGAGTGTGTAGTGATTTGGGAGCTAGCAGAGAAGGAAGAGGAAGGATCGAGCTAGGGCCATCGTATTTGCAGCTAGCTTCTTTGGCATATATATGAATGGTCAGTCTTCACTGATCAGGAGAAAGACAAAGGAGGAAGAAGAGCCCCTGGCAGAAGCCTTCTGACAAGCAAAACCCCAAAACCCTAGACGCGTGAGGAAGAAGACACTGGTGGGATTTGGTTTATGGTGGGCACTGGATCATATCGATCCGATTGGATCAATATATAAGAGAACAAATTAGAACAGCCAAAAGCTTTCAATATCGTCGATTGTGTTGATGGAAAAAGCGAGTTACCGTGACAGTGAGTTTCTTTCGTTGAGGATTTGTATAAAAAAATTTCGCACACTCTCTTCCATACGAACTCTTTCACATATTTATAAGAAACATCACTACCCTCACTCCCTCCGCTTTAACTCCTCTCACATTCTCTATTTCTCCACGTCGCCCATAAGTGTTCCCACGTCCGCTCGTCTACTCGGGTGGACGTGAAAGTCATGGTGGCCAGAAGTGATCTTCGTGACTACTTTCCACTTCAGATTGGGCAGTGCTTAGATTTTGTGAACACTAGCTTGTCTCAGTGACCGATCCAAGAGATCGATCGATCGACGAACATCTCTCTCTTTGTGTGTATCTGTGTGTGTATGTGTGTGCTGATACCATGGCTTTGCTGTTGGGTCGACTGTCGACTGAACCAGTCACAGAAGGAGGGCCGCGCGAGCTTGCTTGCACCACCACCGGCCATCACCATGCAAAGCGTCCCCCCCACCTCACTAAAGGAGAACTGTAAAGTAAAAGCTGCCATATGGGAACGCTTTTGTTGTTCAAGAAGACCACCATGGAGGCAAGAGAGAGAGAGAGAGATAAAGATAGATAGATAGAGAGAGAGAGAGAGAGAGAGAGAGGTGAGTATCACGTGTAGGAGAGAAAGGTAGCTAGATCGATCGAGATGATGATCAGGTATACGATTTGATCATTAGAAAGAAACAAGGAAGCAATCAGGCAAGTACCTTGACGAGTTGCTCCATCTGGTGTCCATGGATGAGGAGGACGACCCATTAGGCACTCTCCTCTCGACGAACCGCTGTGGTGGGTTTAGATCGGCAGGCGGCGGGGGCGGCGGAGATGGGAAGTCTTCTTCGCCGGAGCCGTCGGACAGCAGCCCTTAATTAATTGATCAGTCAAAGCACGCAAATGCACCTTAATCAACCTTGGTTACAACGAAATCAAAGCGTTTCCAATACAACTACTACTTGTGGGTGAAGATCGAAGATAAGGCTGCTGAATTGGAGGAAGTGCACAAGCCACAAGGCTAAGGAACACTAATTACCTGAAGATGCTGCAGGTTTGTCAGTGTTCTTCACAGTCCTATACATCTGCACAAAACCAGAGAGCAAAAGAAAAGAAATAGAGAGAGAGAGAGAAAGAGAGAGAGAAGAGAGAAGAAGGTCAGAAGGTGAGCATATATGATGATGTTATAATATATACGTTGGAAGTTGAATTATTGAGAAATGATGGCATGACATATATGCCTGTGCCATCTCGTCTCTTTCTATAAAACTAGCATTTTTATAAGATTTGAACTTAATATTTTATGTCTAAAGAACTAATCTTGCGCCTATCTGGCTATTTCTCTCTCTCTGTCTCTCTCTCTAGCTTCATCTACCAAGGTATGGCAGTCTTTCGTCTCAGTGTGGTAGACCCATTTATTCATCCCGTCACTCATCTATCTACTCATTCACGGCTTTCATTGCTAGCTTACTACCACGACTACTACTACAGTATGGTACTGCGGCCAAACCCAAAGAGAGAGAGGGGCCGGAGGTGTAACAAGAGACTACCAAACGAAGCCTGAGGCTTGGGCTCCGAAGGAAGAAATTAAAAAAGCTTTGAAAGATGCCATGGGTATGAACAGCAGCAGAAGCAGAAGCAGAAGAAGGAGAAACAGAAGAAGGAGAAGAATGAGGAGAAGGAGTGATATAATGGTACCTGCAAATGGCTCTTGACATGGGCAAGAGTCAGATCCTTCACATCCATGAGCTCAAGAACAGATTTTGGAGTGGCCCCTGATTCAAAGATGATCACAACCATGGGGGGAGTTAATAAGAGAATCGATCAGAATTAAGTAGCTAGGTATATGTTTCTGCCGTGTTTAATTGCTGCAAAACCAAGAAAAAATTCTGAAAAAATAGAGAGAGAGAGGTGATGATGGGTCGATCGAGTACTCTCATGGCCGCCGAGGAGCTCGACGGCGTGGACGAATCGGGCGTGGAGGGTGCTGGTCCACCGCATCCTGGGAGCTCTCATGCTGCGTTTGGTGGGGAGCTTGGACATGAATCTGGAGCCGAGGCCGAACTGGTACTGCTGGTGGTGGTGGTGGAACTGGTGTGGGGACTTGGCCGGATCCGGCGGGGAGGCCGAGAGGGTGTTGTACCTTGCTCCTCCGGCCATCGGTGTCAGCACCCTGTGATAATTCGAGGAGGAGGAGGAGGAGGAGGAAGGAGGAGGAGGGCGCAAGGACGTCGTCGACGTCGGCGACCACGGCGGATAATTGGTGGTGGAAATTTGGCCCCCGCCGGCGGCGGCGGTGTATCCCAAACCCACGCCGTTCTTGGGGTCGACGACGGTGAGGAAAGGGAGCGGACCACTGTGGTAGATTGGGATGCCTTTGATGGGTCTCAACCCATCGAGCGGCGCGTCGAGGATCGGCCGGAGCTGCTGGTGGTGGTTCTGCACATCACCGTGTGGTTGCTGTGCAACCTGCGGCCTCAACGGTGTCTTGTTGCTCATGTCTGGCGGCTTGGAGAGGGACAGGTCGGTAGGCGAGGCCTGTGAACCGTCGCCGTCGGACTTGAGGGACTCCATCTTCCTCCACAAGTCCAGCCCCAGTCCACAGTCGGAGGCGGAGTCGTGCATGGACGCTGGTGGGTTGCTCGGCGGTCTGATTTGCAGGGAGAGGTCTGGCGGCGATGCCTCCATCTCAACATACCACTTCTTCCTTACTCTTCATCACCTTTGATCTCACCCAATAACAAGAAGAAGAAGAAGAAGAAGAAGAAGAAGAAGAAGAAGAAGAAGAAGAAGAAGAAGAAGATCAAAGAGGGCTTATTCGAGATGGGTATGTGAGTGTATACAAGAAGCAAATAGCAGGGCACATGGCAGAGATTTGGGTTCACTTTCTCCCGCCTCTGGATTGAACAATCAAGAATGCAAACGCCCACCACCACCGCCACCACCCAGAGAGAGAGAGAGAGACAGAGGCAGAAAAGGGATCTGTATCAGTCAAAATTCTAACATATCTCCACACGCAGAAACGAGCAAGCTAGCTGTGGACTGGGAGAGATGACAAGAAGTAACAAAGAAGAGAACCAATTTGATAAAGAGGGAGAGCCCGCGACTCGTGCGGGGATCGATTCCTCTTTTCCTCTCCGAAGCTTCGGTTAGGTGTTAGTAATGAAGGTAGCGAGCGGGTCTGTGTTCTGTGTTCGGATATCTTTAAAAAGAAAAATTTTGTAAAATATTTTAGATATTTTTGTAAATAAAAAAATGTAAAAAAAATTTAAATTTTTATTTACCAAAGTATAAATTTTTCTACCATTTTACAACTGTTTAGTTGGAAAAAATTTTATATCATAATGTATTTCCCTAATCTCATACCTAACCTCTTGTCTAGTCTCCTTGACCATTGTTGTAGTTGATGGAAAATTTTTGTGGGTGGGAAAAAAAAAATCTCTCTTGATTAATGCTGAATTTGTGATTACATGAAAAATATGAAATTATATTTAAAATATTAAAATATAAAATATTTATAAATATTTTAGAATTTCCATAATATGCATAAAGAATCTTAAATTTTTTTCATTTTCTAATTTTCCTTTTCATTTTTCTAAATTTCCATTTCTTAGATTTTTGATGTACACAAATGAATTCTTAGGCATTTGTGTATCTTGAAAAATGTAAAAAAAATTAAAATTTTTTTGTCACCGTAAATATAGATTTTTTCTGCCATTTCCTACATGTTGAGCCAGGAAAATTCTTGTAGTTGATGAAAATTTCAGTATAGTGCACTTCTTTGATCTTATGTATTTTGCTTAACCTTCTTTGATTATAGTTGAACTCGTGACTATACAGAAAATGTAGAGTTATGTTTGAAATATTAAAATATAAAATATTTATAAATTTTCTTTAAATTAACTTTTCAAAATTTTTGTAATGTGTACAAACTAATTAACTTAAAAAAATTTCCATTTCCTAATTTTCTTTTTCCTTTTAATTTCCTTTTACATTTCCTAAATTTCCATTTCTTAGATTTTTGATATACACCAACAAGCCCTAAAGTTTCTTTTTGTAATTCAGTTTCAACTCTACGCAAATTTTCATACATCATTATTACCGTACAAATTTTTATACACAAATTACCTTGATAACTCTTACCTTATAATTTACTACATAGCTTTAATATTATTTGTAAAATTACGTACTTTTAATTTCAATTTTCTACAATTATTAAAGTTAAAATTAAAATTGAAGAGCAAAAGAAGGCTATTGAGCCAAATGTACAACTAAATTAATAACATTAATTAATTTTTTTTAAAATATTTTAATTATAATTTTTTTCTAAATTTTCCTTTTTACTAATTTTGATTTTAAGGTGCACAAACCACCCCTCCTTAATTAATAACATTAATTATTGTATGACTTTATGAGAATTAGCTAATAAACATTAATTTAATGGCTTTGTTTGGGCATAGGGAACTCTAGCTCTCCATAAATTTCCACAAGTCATTATTATTATACATATTTTTATTTTATAATTTATTATATAATTTCAATATCATTATCAAAATTACTCTTAACTTTAATTTTTTATAGTTATTAAAGTTAGAATAGATTATTACCAAACGAAAATAGTGTTAGTTGACCTGTAATTGTTTCGTCGTTATGTTATTTATATCTTAAGATGGGCACCTAAGGTACACGTAATTGTTTCGTCGTTATGTTTTTCACCGGTCAATTAATTGATTTAATTCTAATAAGATAAATATGTACTTAGATGTCATCAACAGTGACAATTTGAAAAACGAAGGTCGAATTTGCAAGTATTTTTTTTAAAAAAATAAATACATGAAAATTAAGATTGAAATCAATGGTGCTGATTAATTTTATAAGTACATGATAACATTTCATTGGAAATTTTAGTTGTCACTTTTGAAATGTATAGTTTTACAAAGAAATACATGATAACATTTAATTCTAAAGTACAACTCCAACGTAATTGATTTCTTACTTGATAGAGGAGTCACTTAGTTCATAATTCATCGAAACAGTGATTGCTTATCAAAGCTCAAATGACATGATTACCCTCAACGCATATTGATTTTGCCAGCGATTTTCGAGATTTTGGTTTTCTGTTTTTTTTTTGAATTTTTCGGTTTTTCATTTTTCCTCTTTATTTTTTAGAATTTTTCAAATTTTAGTTTTTCTTTTTTGTTTAGTTATTTTTGTAGGTGAATGTTGATTTTTTCACCATCTAAATATTTATTTATGAAAATTTTAGTTATTAAAATTTTTCTATGATTGAATTATGAGTATTTGTCCAAGAATAGTGTGATTTGATTCAGTATATTATAATTTTTGAAATTAAACGTATTTCATTTGTTGATGTAATTCATTTACACTTAAATATTTTTAACATTATAAAATTATAAAATTGAAACCTTACAAATACTTTTATTTATTTTAAAAAACATTTTTAATAAAATAGATTCTTAAAATATTGTTAGAAACATTTATAAAAAAACTAGTCTTTAAGGGTAAAATTGGAACTTTCAAAAGGTTTCTTAAATATACTACTTCAACAAACAAATACAACTCCTAAACTATCACTCTTTTTTTTCAAGTGTTGCTCTTTCAAGATGTTACTATAGTATCACTCAAGAAAGTAAGAATTGTATTTTAGAGTTCAAACAAACGCACCCAAAATCAATAATTATATACAATGTTAGGACCAATGTGGATTGAGCTTGCATGGATTTGTCATTTATAAGAGGTAGTTGGGTAGATGAAGTTGACGGAGAAGGAAACCAAATAATCAACCAATTTTGCTTTGCTTTCGGTCTCTTTTGGACCATCAGCTGTGGGTCCGTTTGAGAAGAGTTCCAAAAATGAAATTAGAGTTGGAAATAGTAAAATAAATAGAGTTGAAACTGAATAGTAATCAATGTGGTGAGAGTTTATATATTGGAGTTCGATCATGTGATAATAATGATATATAGAAGTTTAAATGAAACTAAAATTGAAGCTTAGAAAGCTCTTCACAAATGTAACCTGCATTTTTTTTTGCTAGCTCTTCTTCTCTTCTGGTAATTAATTAAACTTTACCTCAACTGTGATATCTTATACAAAGATTATTAAACTTTAATCAAGATATACCATTGTTAATTAATACATTTTGTTTTTGATGAGTATGTTAAAGTTGTATTAAGGAAGCGTAGTTTACAAATTTATAAGAGGTTAATTTGAATAATATTTTCCTGAATGAAGTTTCAAACTCAAAACCTTAAGTTCTTAAAAAAATCTCACAATCAAAGGACGTACACCACTTTCAGTGGCCCACTTGTTTTAAACTTATGGTTCGTTTGCAGTGAGTTTCTACTGTGTAAAGTATATATATATTTTAACAAATAGTGTATAAATACTGTATCTGTAATAAGATTTGGTAGAACTTTTATTATATGAAGTTAATAGTATATAATATTTTTATCAGACATGTGAATAATATATAATTGTAACATTTTACGTGACCGAAATAATCTTACATTTAACAATTTTTTCCGATTTTATATGTTTGTTACCCTTGATTGTTTGATAAAAATAGGAAAAATAAAATGGAAAATCATGTGGTACGATGAGAAACATAAGCTCCCACCTCACCTAATCTCATCCCTATTTTCAAACATAAGCTTAGGATTAAAGAAACGACGGGGAAGAATTTTTACAGTCATCCAAAGTACAAGATCGATGCAGCTCGCATGCGTTAGAATTAATCGTCATCAGCCTCCCCAGCCTGGCTTCCGCATCGACAGCGTCTCGATCGACACAACGCCATGAACGTCGTCAGCAAGCTAAGCTAGACTACGACCTGCTTTCTCATGATTAGAAAATGATAACGCTTGCTTTGGAAATGCAAGGCGATTAGAGCTGTCAAGCTATTAGGGTGCATGCCTGGGGTTTAGCCCTATTGACTCAAGCGTTGATTATCAGATAATTACCTGGTTAATTGTTAATTAATAATTATCATCAGATCAGATGGGCTTCATCAGCTTCACATACATGTGCGTGTGTACATAAATTTGTATTGATCTCGGTACGTATCACAGGAAGGTCCGGCACAAGAGGATCGGGCTTAATTATGATCGATCGATCGATCAAACCCTAGCTAGTGATTCCATGAAGGAGTAAAATAATCTAATTAACCATAGGTTGTAGTGTTTGCCAATTGCCATGCCACTCCGGCCCTACGCAGCTGCAGTAATTAAGTACGCACACACACACAAAACAGTTCTGGGAGTTGCAGCATTTGCTTTGTTTTTGATTGAACTGATCCTTCACACATATGTGAAGTGCCTGGAGAAAGAGAAGAGAGAGAGAGAGAAGGACCCAGCATGTATTCAAGGTTGGTTGCAGAAAAGGCAAAGAAAATGGAGCAGTTCATCTTTGCTTTATGTCTCTTCCGGTATTAGGATGGACATTTTGATTTGGATCTTGCGTTATGTGATAATGACAATGTTTTTTTTTATTCACTCAGAATCTCTCTCTCTCTCTCTCTCTCTCTCTCTCTCTCTCTCTCTCTCTCTCTCTCTCTGTATATATACAGTGATATCACTGAAATTATTTTTTTAATGATATCCAATTTTAAGTTATTTTTCATATGAAGATCAAGAAGAATCTAAGGAACAATGAAGAAGAGATTCAAGGGGAGTGATGATACATTATGAAAATCTCAAAAAAAATATTTACAACTTCCTAACTAATAGAAGTGAAGGAGAAGAAGTTGTTAAGGCCATTAAATATAATGCTCTTTAGGTACGAGCTTAGAAACACTAACTAGGTGGGTTGTGATGTACACGAGGAGGGAGACTAAGATTATGTTGGTTAAATGAGTTATTGAAAAATTTAGATAATCTATATTTAATTTGGATCATTGAATTAAGACACTATCAAAAAAGTAACTTTAGTGGTATTACTAAAAAGTATTTTCCCATATATATACACACACTGCTACAATTGGTAAGCTAGATTTGAGGCAATCTAATGATAAGTTTGGTACTACAATTAATTAAGGTTTAATTTGGGTTTTAAAAGGTGGTTGAGATCACAAAATTTTCAGAAAAAATAGCTAATTTAAGAGCTTTATATATATATTGCAAATAAAAGATTTTTATAATTAAGGACGATTGATGGGCAGCAAAGACTCAAATTTCAGAAAGAATCAGGTTCATTACAAAAATGGGTAGTTTTAAAAGAGAGACTCTAATTAAACTGGTATGATCAGTAAAGTCATGGAAAAATATATATATTCATGCATGCATGACTTATATATTAAGTCAATAATTAGCAGATAATTAATGCTTGATCTTCATCATAAACTACTGTTTAGAGGAAAGTTTAACATATATAGAAAAAACCCCTTTCATTTAACCTACATTATATCTTATATATATATATATATATGCATGCACATTGATTATCAAAAAGAAGAAGAAAAGAAAGAAAGAGCAGACGTACATATGTAGGTGTGCATTTATGAGATGCAAGAACCCCAAGCCACTTAAATAATTCAACTCTCCTCGTTGTGGAAGACCTCTTGTACCTATACTAATTTCAAAAAGAAGAAGAAGCGAAACCCATGTACGATGGAGGGATATATACATTCCATTAATTCAAGCTATCCCCAACACATAAACAGATTCCTTCAAAAGATAGATCAGGTGAGCACAGAGCATTCAATGCAACATTTTTTTAATGAGTGTGTGTATATATATATATATGTATATCGATTTTGATGTTAGATCAGAAGCCTGGTTTTCTTTCCCCAAAAAGGCTAAAACCCATAGTTTTAAATAGATACTATTCTTTAATTCCTCAACAAATTAATGATCTTAGGAGCGAAACTAAGAAACTCCATAATACTAAAGTGTGTATTATTATCTATATATATACACACATATGGGTACTTTTTCTTTTCTTGATCATTTATGAAGGTTGCTCTCCCAGTCAACGATCCCTGGTTAAATAAATCCTGATCGAATAGGTCTAAGAGTGTCACATCTCAATCAAAATCAACGCCAGAATGGCAGGTTAGAAAACTTTTGAACTAAAAGGGTGACTGCAGTGAAAGAGAAGAGGTGCTTCACACTTCTTCCCATGGTGGGGAGGGAGACAAGGACTTTGATGGCTTCTTTCCTGGGGTTTCACCTTTATACTATACCTTTCTCCTGCTGGGTTTCACCTTTTGTCCAGAAAATATTGTGGGTTTTTTTATATAATATAATGTCAGTAGTTTTGCTTGAATCTAAACTTATTATTATTATTTAATTAAAGATGAAGTGATAGATTAATTACGTATCTTTTTATTGATAAGATATGTATCTGGAGTACACCTCTTTGAGTGTGTTTATTTTTAATTTCACAGCTTATCTTTTTTTTTTTTTAATGTGTGGTGTATATGTTTTTGACTTTATTTATTGTTAAATCAACTTCAATTGAAATTTAAAATAGTGAATTAAATACACTAATGTTGGAGATACATAATGAATTGTGTGATGAGAATTTATGTGATAATACTAGTGTGTAGGGGTTTGTACAGAGTTGGAAACTAAATATTTTGGAGTTACATCAAATGGACCTATATCATGAAATTTTTATTATTATAATACAATCTTTTTTTTTCTATATTTGAATTCAAAACTTTATTTCACAGGAATGGAAGATCCAGCTGTATATATATATTATGTATGTGATAAGATCAGCTTGCTCTTATTGACCCCAATTCAAAACAAGGTTTTGGAGAAATTCTTGTAAATATATAGCTCTTGTAGATATATATTTAGAATAGTCTTGATCAATTAAGCTTTTTTTCAAGAGTTAAAAAGACCCAACCCCTATCAGTATTCTCACTACTGCAACTATCATATACCAAAGGAACCACATATATATATATATATATATATATGTTAAACCCTAAACACACACACAACTGCAGCAACTCTAGCTAGCATTCTTCAGAGTTGATGCATTAAAACCTCTTGTTGTTGTTATGGTATCAAAAAAAGCTCTTCCTACCAGATTAAGCAACCCTTGGGAAGGACATATATATATATAAAGGATATTGAAATTTTAACAGTACCGTTTACCATTTCTTTTTTTGATGAGCAACACCACCAACCATTTGCAGAAAAGAAAATTGCTGGACTTTGAGATATGAGAAGGGGGGGCAAGTTGTTGGTTAGCTTAGGAATCAAGCAAGTTAACCTTTTTCCTGATCATACACAGAGATGTAGGCAGGCATATATATATATATAAATCTATATATCTATATTCTCTATCATATATATTTATATAAACGCGTGACTTTTCCCAAGGCTGTTGAAAAAAGTGTAGTCTTGCTTCGATCAGAAGATGGTGTAGGGTTTACCCGCGCTGGGATGGGATGTTTGTTGGGTCTGATCTTGAAAGGGGTAAGAGATCGAAAAGCTGCTTCAACTACACTTGCAATCTTCTCTCGATCGCTCGTGGTTATAAAAATTGATCTTTTGGTAAGTATGTCAACACTGTTAAGAGAGTCACGAGTACTAGTACTGTAGAATTATTTCAAATGCTTTTCTAGCTTATTTTATACCTACGAGTGTTTCTTTTTCTTTTTCTTTTTCTTTTTTTAATTAATTAGATTACATTGATGTATGTATGTAAACTTCTTAATTTTGATACTATATTAGCGCTAATTAATTAAATTCTAACTTAAAATCAATTGACAGTAAGTGAAGAGATTCATCACATATGTTAATATATTAACATAAGTACAACAATCTCCACACTGTCAATATATGAGAGACCATTTCAATACCCTCAATTCCAAGAATGGGTGAGTGAATTAATTAACATGAATATGGAAATCATCAAATCTAATTAAACAACAACAAAAACAAATGTTAATTAATTTATCCACATGCACAACTTTCTTCCCCCCAACTCCACAAGCCACATGCTTTTCACAAGCTTTTGCTTTGTTGGTGGTGGGAGAGAGCAGAGCACAGTCTCCTTACCAGTAGTCTTTAGTTTCTTTCCCAAAAGAGAACTGGTTTGAAGGGGAATCCATGCGTGGGAGAATATATCAAAGTGACAATGACAAATAAAGGAGATGAAGACATATATGCCGTGTGTTCTCATTGATTGGAAGGAAACTAGAATCCATATATGCACATATCCATCTATATTCACTCAATTGGTTCATGCGGAAAAGCTTCAACCCTATGTTGAGCACACACGGAAAACTTTAGGATTTCACCATGTCCGGTCATTAAGATGCATCCACACTTGAATTCTAGGGCCTCATTTAATTTGTTAATGGAGGGAAACTAAATTGACCTCGTTTGTTAACAAAGCTTTAACTTCAGTTTCAGTTTTAACAATTGTAGAAAATTGAAGTCAAGAGTAGTTTTACAAATGATGTTAGAGCTATATAGTAAATTGTGAGGTGAGAATTTATGTTTAATTAAGAGTTTTGCGACGATGATGACACATGAGAATTTATGCAACTAAATCGCAATTGGGTTAACAAACATGACCCTTGTTTCTTATCTACGAAATTAGCAATATAATGTGGTCACTCCTTGTCCATGCTAAAAATAATGCCTACCATTATTATTATTATTATATATATATACATATATCTACATACATACATATATATATATTGTTAATTAATAAAGAGAGAGAGAGAAAGAGAGACAGATACATACATTCATAAATATACATACACATAATTAATAATTAATCTTTGCATTAGGAAATCTAATGTTTGCATGGTTTGAGAACTAGGGCTTAAGATGCCCTAACTTGGGTGTCCAACATAAGATGCCAAGGCTAGGGGCCTTATACTCCCAAGCAACAAATTAATGAAGGTGTAGAGTGCCCTAGTTTGTGCCAACCCTAAAATCCCTACACCACCACTTCAATTCCCACATCATTACTTTAACTTTTGGCAAAATTTGAAATTCCAAGGTTAAATTAAGGTGGGTTTACAGTGAAGTACATGATCAACAATAACATGGAGCAGCAACAACAGCTAGCTTTGGAATTGAGAGAGAGAATGTGTGTGCTTGCATGCATGTAGGAAACAATTAATTAATAGACAATAAGAATTATAGAAGGAGAGGAATCAGAGGAGGATGGAAGCTAGATTCGCGGAATTCGATCACATAAGCCAAGAAATGCCATCACGTGACCAATTTCTTGAACTTGCCATATTTTTAAACCACTTGGTTGGCTTGGTTGAGTTGTGCTTTGGGTTTAGATCTTCCGTCTCTATCCATGTCTTCTTCCTTGCATCGCACTAATCACAATACAACATTAGGGTTTATAATAATCGATTGTTAACGTCACACGACAACAAGTAACTGGTGAAGACAGAGAATTAATTTGAAACAAAGAATCTATACTCCCATGCACAATATATAAATATGCTAGCTACATGTGTAAGAGAGGTTTACGTTTGGAATTAATTAAATATGGTTTGCATGGGGTTTGTGCAACACATGGTATATGGTGATAAATTAATTAAGGTCAACTAAGCACCTTGTTCTGTCATAGCAAAGGCAGACACCTCATGAAGTTCTTTTCTCTCACTACTTCCAACTCAACAACAAGACACATCCTAAGAATATTTGGGAGAGTGGAATGCTCCGTGGATTCTGGCCATCATTTTTAGAATCTCTCTATTATTCACATTCTCCATCTTTAGATACAGACACATGCATATCTATATACATATATTCATACCTAACTATCTATATATTTATCTATCTATCTATCTATACATACATATATATATAGCTTTAAGCTTAATGTGCTTGTTAATTAGCTCTTGATGCCTTCAAAATCATTGAGATCTAAAACAAAAACTGTGCTTAATTGGTTTAATTAAGAGGAAGAAAATGCATTTTTAATGACTAAAGTTGAGCTAGCGAGTCAAATGAGAAAACCTTTTATGACCATAAATCTGATCATTTTCTTGGATCATGCATGCGACTAATTTTCATGGGTTAAATTAATAAATAATAATAATGTACTGCATTTACTAAATAATAATAATAATAATAATAATTAATTAAGACATTGTTTTTATTAAAAATTTAGTAATAAAACATTTTTAATCATATATAGTATGATCAATGAATTAAACATTTAGATATATCGTGTCTAATATATCCAAATTAAGTTCTACATGCTATCAAGATTAACATTCCAATCTTGGTACGGTGTTGTCTATATTATTTTCATACCAATTTTTGAAAAGATAATTGTGAATGAAGTAAGAAGGGGGACATGAAGAAAGAAGAAAGATTTCAATACATATATATACATTACAAGAAATCAACTATTTGTGATGGCTAAAAAATTGGTCATCACAAATACGTACATTTAGTGACGATTTTAAAGCCTATTAGAAATTAGGTTAAATTTACACATGTGCCACCAAATTAATAATAAACCTTAAACCCTATTAGAAATTTTCAATATATATACCACCCATCTCTAGTTTTTTAACACAATTATATATGTCATCAATTTAACAAGTTTGGTTATGATGCTAGAATATTCTCAATTAATATTGTTAAAAGTTAATATAGGCAACTAGTTTTGCCCCATAATATATATTTTACTTATTAAAATTTTAAACAACAATTAATTCATCTTCAACCATGAGTTGATTAATATATTCTTTGATTTGCCCTTCTCCTTCCTTAAAGTAACATGATACATGATCTATTTTCATACGACAGCTAGTGGGAGAATGGTAGCATAAATGTATGACAAATCAAGGACAGATAGCTAGTATTATATGGTAATATGTATCCATTTTTGAAAATATCAGTGTCATTTTTGTATTTTTATTGCCTTTTTAATTAATTCATGTTATATTTTAAGCCATTGTCTTGTGGTGTGTGTGTGTATACATATGCACCACCCTAACCCTTTGAAATCTAGCTAGTCAATAGGAATATATAGATGGCATTATTTTTCTTGCATTCTTCATAGTCAAACTTTTGAAAAAGATATATCATGAGTATATAATTCATTATTCTCGATCAACTAAACTATTTACTGTGATCAGTTGCCACATGGAGTTACACATTGTTTAGGTTTTATTCACATGCACAGTTAGGGCATACCATTGTTTCTCATTTCCTTGCATTAATTAATGTAATATTACTTTCCTTTCTTGTTTTTATCAGTGATAATTAAAGTTGTGTTTGTAACTAAGAAAATAAGTCAATGTAAAATCCTCATGTGCAATTTTTATGTATTCCACACAACTCTATTAATGGAAATCAACTTGCAAGTTCTGTGAAGTTTGATCTCCAAATTAAAACTACAAACAAATGTAGTCTAAAGAAGTACGGTGCTTCTCCGACTAAAAAATGAAGTAAATGGAGGGATTTATAGAAAATTAATTAAAAATCAAAGAAAGTAATTTTCATTTTAATGTTTTTGTACATGACAGTCACTCAATAAAGAAAAGAAAACGATCCTTTGTGAGTGACTCTAGTGTTACTATATAAAATTGTCTATCACTACACGCCACAAAATAGTAATGAATGTGATTCATCACTATTTCTATTGAATCTGTCACTATATATACATTTTTAATGATGAAAATGGTAATTCGTTACCAAATCCCTATCGTGGTACATCTTATAGTGACAGATGAGTTGAGCTTTTAGTGATAAATTTTTGGACTTTTAGTAATGGATAAATCTTTATCCATCACTAAAGGCTAATTTTCTTGTAGTGGCTAACACTACATTGACATTAAAAAATAGTTCTTCAAAGATAATACAGGGATTGTGGAACAAGTTTATCATCTTTTGTGACCAAAGAATAATTTGACGACATTTAATTATAGCATAAATATACATACTTTCATTCAATACTTTTGATATTTTCAAAATCTTCGATCTTGGTACTTGAGTGGTACTGTCTTTTTCCAATGGTATAGATTTAATATCCACCTTACCATGAGACGTTGTCTTATAAGATATATTTTCAAATGGTCACAAAGTTTGTGTAAGTGCCAACCCTTAATTAACAATAACTTATCAAGAAGCTAGACCCTCTCATTTTCATAAATAAATATGGGAAGAAAAGAAAATATATATATATATATGATCATGAAGAATTTTATTAATTAGATATCTATAAATGCATGTATGGAGAAATTTTCACTTAAATCAAGCAAATATTTGTCTTTGAACCTTAGGTGAGAAAATAATAGTTAACATAACAAAACTAGAATGAAATTAAACATTAATATACAGTTGATAACATTATAGTCTAACATAACTTTTCATGTTGATAAGCTTTATTTCTCTTAAACGATAACATCATCCTCTCCTACTTTGGCTTCCATTTAATAATGCAAATTGGGTCTGTTATGGTTCTTAATTACATGCCACTTCTTTTCTTGGTGATATATGTATATATTCTAGACCTCCATATTTGCTTCTTTCTTCAAATCTTCTCTATGGATCTCTACTTAACTCCTTTCATCAGCTAGGAATCATCAAGATTCCCGACTAATTAAACTATTGCAGTTTAATTATTCCATAGGTATATAGCTCGCAGAATTAATTAAATAGAACATTCATTATAAGATGAATGCACATACATATATAAATTAAAAGACTGTAAAATACACAGATTTCATCATTTTCATGGTCAAGGGAGAGCGTGCATATATATATATATATATGTAGCATAATCAAAAGGCATGGCAGGCCAATACCACTGTGTGCGTGTGTGTGTGTGTGTGTGTGTGTGTGTGTGTGTGTGTGTGTGTGTGTGTGTGTGTGTGTGTGTGTGTGTGTGTGTGTGTGTGTGTGTGTGTGTGTGTTGAAGAATGGAAGATGAGAGATGTGATGGATGAGAAGGGGGACTGAGGACTGGAAAGATGAATTCAATTCTACTGACGGTGGTACTGGTATCAGTACATCCTGTGGTAGCCTTCGGTTTAAATGATATGGGCAT